>WHPZ01570181.1:0-13081 GCA_016617965.1 Macrosiphum rosae | reverse complement strand
TCTTATTTATTTTTCAGCTTTTAACGTAACATTAACACGTAGATTTTGTAACAGTATTATTAATATTTATAATTATATTATATTTTATTTTATTTTAGTTTGTAACATAGTTGTTGTTTTCATTGTGTAATTAATATCAATAATTTTAATTTAAAAAAAAAATATTTTGTAAACTTAGCAACGTGGTCTATAAAAACGTTTGCAATCGTTCGTTTTTCAGCTAAAAAACCAAATTCTCTGATAAGCGTCATTCGTTCGCAATCGTGTTATAAAAAAGGTAAAACGTTCGCAATTGTGTTGTACCCATGTAGTCTACCCTACGTGATTGTAGGAAAAAAAACTTAGAAACTTTTCCTTCGCGGAACAAAAACTTGATAATAGGTATAAACATGATAATAAATTATAATACAATTTCATAAACTAGATTGAATTGTATAATGTTGTATACATCTATACGACTATACATTTGCAGTACAAAAATATTATAATATAAAATAAATAGTAATGAAAAATTAAAATATAATTTGCAATAACAGCAACACTGTAAAAATTGCTGATGATACACCTACACCAATTTTGCACGTTTTCGTACATTTTGGAGTTTGAATTGAAAGCTGTTTAGGTACTTGGTGTACAAAAATTTGGTCTTAATTATAAGTACTTGGCGTTATGACGTGGGGAGTAGTGGATCAACATTTTTCGGGTTATCTCTATGCCACTCATTTAGTCATCTCTGCTCAAAAAAACTACAAACGTGTATACCTATAACTAATTAGTAGTTAGCTACTCGTTAAAAATGCAATTTTTAAACATTACAATTTTCGGAAAAATTCTCTTCTTCAGAATTTGAAATTATAATGTATGATGCATTTCAACAAAGTTTATAAAAAATATAACATTTATCCAAAAATGTTGTTTATAGTAACGACTTCAAAATATGTAACAAAAAAATTTATTTGAAAAAGCATTAATACTTTTCAAGATAATGGGTTTTTCCTATTAAACTAATCATCATATTGTGTGTTAATAATATAATAATTATAACTTCCTTTTAAACTTAAGTTTAATAATATATGTAAGTTCATTTAGTATTAATTTAAAAAAGAAGATTTGTATAATAATAATTAATGACCAATAAAATACTATTTATAATTATTTTTTAAGACGCTATTGGGGCCTGGTGATTCCTGGAGGTTGAGTTCAGTCACTAACGTGCTCTGAGGTTAAGCATCGGCCGACATCGCTAGTTTCCAGATGGTTGACCACCCGGGTTTTTTGTGACTAATCCTTACCCTATATACACGTGTTCTTCAATCAACTGTAAATCCCTTACAAAATGCTAACGTCCAAAGTTTCCAATGCTTAAGTTCAATAAAAAAAATAAATAATTGGCTAGTATATTTTAACTCGTTAAGTTAAGTTAATATAGAAAAATGTAAGTCAAGTTTAAAGTTAAAAGTTAACTTCATTGTTTTTTTAACTTGTAAAAATTACAAGTTAATTAGAAAATAAAAGTAACTTAACTTGGTTATTACTTTAGTAAGTTACTTTTTTTTTTAAAAATAAAACTAATAATTATACCTACCTACCATTTTTAAAGCTAACAAATAACATAATAATTCAATAAATCAAAAATGTTCTTACAATATTTAACCAAAAAAAATTAGTTACTGTAGGACGTAGGTACTTATATTAATTTTGTATATTATACTTTAATTAGGTAAATAGTAAATACCACGCTACTACGGGTATTATGTACATCGACGGGCCAAGTTATCGCTGTAATTGGGTATAATTTCGGTGATATGTCGTGTATGGGATAGGTACTGAATAAATTGTTATATTTTTATTTTATTAATGACGCGCTTACCCCTTTAACATTTCCCTCTATTATATAACTAATATAATATTTCCTAATTCCTGTGAATATGCAATATAATAACTTACTATTATTATAAATTATTATTTACTAAAATATATTTCATATTTCGGGTTTTTTTTTTTTTTTTTTATAATTAATTTTACAAAATTGAATTAATTTTAAATATGTGGTTTAGAAAAAATTGGGAAACTTAACGTGACAGTAAAATTAATTAACTAGTTAAGTTACTGAATAACTTAACTTTAACTTATTAACTCGTTAATTCCCAGCCTTGCAAAAAAGGGAAAATAACAATTGGCTATTTTTTCAATGTGTCGCTTGTATAACACTAGGACACTTGGTATAAAATATATAGGATACTATAATTATTAAAAAGTGGATACAAATAATTGATCATATATGTGTAATTATTGATGCTCACTGCAGTTGCATTTTTTGGTAAAATCTAAAACATTTTATATTTATTTTAAGAAAATATCAGCACATTTGGATAATTTAGTACATAATATATTGAGTTGAAACAATTGTAAGTAGAAATATATTTACTTGATAGTTAATACTCTAAAATATTAAGTTTTGTTATTGCAAAATAATAATATATTTTATTTCTAAGCACAGAGTATACTATAATCTGTTTACCAATTAGAGATTGGCTGTCGGTTGAAGATTATTATATTTTCAAGTTAAGGTCGTTGCAATGTTAATGTCTGGATACAACACATTAAATATTATACCTATTAGCAATTTATTTTTATATAGTAGAAATACAATTTGATAGTATAATTCAATTATCAGGTCTTAAATCATAAAACTTATTTTAAAAATCGTCATGTTTACTTCTAAATAAATTTAATTATTGTCTCTCGGTAAAAGCTTTTGTGTTTAAATGTATATGTATGTTTTAGGCTCCATCAATAATTAGTTGATGGAATAAATTCAGAAATGTTCTCAGGAATTGGGATAGGATTGATTCATTGAGTAACTCATTTATTATAAATCTATAGCATTATTATTATTTTAATTCATAATTCATCATACAATGTAAACGTGTTATAACGTATTATGTAGAAATTCCCAATGGACATATTATAAAATTTAAAGCATACATAAAACACATTTTGTTGTTATAATTACACTAATACAACACATCATTTCAATAATAATTAATGATCCTCGAGTTTAATGAGTTAAATTCTCAGAAACATTAAGCTTATAACAGTTTAAAAAAACCCAATAAATCAGTTTTTAACTTATTATTAATATGATCTAAAAAAATAAATACACCTATTTAGTATTTATTATCGCTATGCATTTGTTGTTAGATATTTCAATACATACATTTTTTTCATATAATATATCTTTTTAAGTTTTATAACTATATACCTACTAAGTAATCTACTCGGTCTTGACTCATAAAAATTTTATGATTTCAATATTGTTGTGTCGATATAGATATTATTAATTGATTAATCAAGTATAAATATGTAAAAATTGATGTAATATATTTTAATTTCTTCTTTTGGATTGTATACAGAGTGATACTCCAAAGATGTTCACTCCAATTGTCTTCTACAATAATGCAATAAGTTATTTAAAATTTGATTTTCAGAATTGTTAAATATACTTAAAGACTATATTTTCATATCTTTGAGATTTTTCATACCACTAAAGGATGTCCTGTTGTGGTACAAACTTTTATTTTTAAAATAATAACTCTCTTTTTCTATTGGAAATTATTTAACTAATCATTTTTCTGAATAAAAATCAAAATCGAACCGGTAGTTTTTGAGTTACTTAACTTTGTGTACTTAGGATAATAGATCCATTGTAATTGTAATATTAGAAGATACAAGGGCTATAGTGATTTGAAAATTGGGACTATTATCTTTGTTTGGAATTGAGTTATAGTTATACAAATATTTATATGCCCGGTAAAATAGGGGTGAGCACGCTTGGTGAATACACTACACACTGTACCTATACATATATAGGTAGATTTACCTAATATGTACCTATAATATAAGTGTAATTCACAATACCTATCTTTTTATAATAGTGATATAGCTAATGATATTATTATTAGATAGTTATGACAGTTATGTTAACTAAATACTTTTGTTGATAGTTAAAATTAAACCCTAAATTAAATATGACGATTATGGTTAAATGATACAATAAAGACGTTTGAGTATATATTGTGATTTAGTGATATATATATTATCTATATCTTAAGTTAATTTTTAGCCTTTTAAAATACATTTTAAAGTTACTGAATTTAACTAACAAACATTGAAACTGCAATATTTAATGTTGTTTGTGGTTCAGACATAAATAGCAATAAAATGTAGATTGAATATCTTAATGTTGTCTATACAAAATATACAAACATACTTTTTTACTTAAATCTTTAATATATTCTCGAGTTTTATTGATACGTTGTTTCTTTTTAATTGTAAAAAACCTTACTACATCTGTTTTATCGGTATTTTATAATATCATACCAGTAACTTAAACCTACTTACTAAAAACAATTATCGTTATTAACGAATAAAATAACGATTCATAACAATTAAATCGAACTTAAGGTAATTTATATATTTTATCTTTAAACAAAAATGTATGAATAATTCTAACACGTAATATTATACAATGCATATGTAAATAATTTAATATTATGCATCTTTCAATCTTTGTACCTACTACCTATAGTGAATGATAACTATAAATAGTTTATGTGTGTTTAAACATAATATATTAAAATATTATTTTACTACACTTATTAAAATTTAGAATTTATCTAAATCAATAATATGTGGATAATTTAAAAATATTTTATTAAAACTGGTTTATCTACGTCTCGCCCTGTAGTACCTATATTATTCTTTTATACTTTTGGCTGTATATAATTTGGAAGTACCTACGATAGTTTTTTTTTTTTATTATTATTATCTATACACCTTATTAAAATATCCAACAGTCAGTCCATTAGAAAATATCAAATGTAATTTTAAACTGTACTTATAAAAAGTTATTCCAAAAATTTCACAATTAGTGCGAGTTCTCGTATTTATTTTGGTGAACGAATTACATTTCTATGACCGTTTCTAAGGTCAAACTGGTATGCGTGTATCATTTTTTTAGTACCTATAATACTGTTATACTATACAATATATGGTTACTATTTAAAGAGAGTAAACATGACATATTTTCAGGAGAATCTCATGATTGTTGCACTCTTATAAACATAAAAACAAGTAAAGGCATTTTAATTTAAGTCGTACCCGTCGTGGATAAATATTTTGAAATTGTTGGTAACATATTTAATATTATATCAATCCAGTTTTGATACAGTGTGATTCAGTATAACCGTGATTCCCCTATTTTTAATTTATAATGAATTTATTTGAATTCTGATTTTTGAATGTTTTAAGTATACACAAGGACCATACTTTAAAATACTTGGATTTTTTTTAAACTTATTTAAGGCGATACCAACACAATTTTTCCCTGTAAATTAATAAGTTGATAACTTTTCAAAAATCTTGATTTATCTAAATAAAAATTCGAACACGTAGTTTTTTATTTTTTTGGACCTACCAAGAATAATAGTTCTATAGGTTTGGAAGGTATTTCGGGGGTTAATGGACATCATGATTTTTAAATAACAGTTATAATAAATTATTGATTTAATCCAATTTATAACATTTTACCATTTTTAAAAATTTATCCAGTAAAGAAAATACCTGCTAGATAAAATATTACATAAATTTCAAATTTTTTAAGGACCCGTATCCTTAGAATAAACATTTTAATAACTCAGAAATACTCGTTTAAACTTTTATTTACACCGAAATATTTAAAAAAAATCATTTGTTTAACAAATTATAATAAAAAAAGATTGGTTGTCATTGAAAGAAGAAGTTTTATCGTCTAATGACAGTCCCATGATATAAAAAAAAATCAAAGCATTTGAAAATATATGATCGTTGAGTACACCTGATAATTCCAAAAACCAGAATTTAAATAACTTCCTTATTTAAGGAAAAATACAGGAGGGTAAATCAACCTGTACATCATGCCTATATATGCGTTACGTGAATCACCCTGTAGAGTAATGATAGTTTTGATTTTAATAATTTATGTTCTGTTGGCATATTACTGGTATAAAAATATAAACAGCATGCCAGAGTACTAATTTAGCACAATAATTCGAATTTAATCGCTTAAATGTGTGCGTGATTTACATATATTTACATTTTCCATAGCATTTAAGACATTATTATTTGTTTTTTTTTTACAGACAAGATTCCAATTCCACACCGAAGATGCTTATCGAGTTATTAATATTTTTCAAGTTTTCATAAACATTTTTATTTTCTCATCGTTTTTAAAGACAATTTCACGCAGTAAAAACTTATATAATATTTACTTTGCATAAAAAAAACATTTTATGATTTTAAATTTTGTTAATTATCGAAATCAAATGTTTGAACGTTATAAGATGAGTGGCTAGTAAATTAAACATTCTTATATACATAAAATAACAAAACCTTTTTTTACCCCATGTAATGTGACTACTGTACGACTGTACTCACTAATCACTATAGTTATTTTGCATAGCTATTGGTACTGATCTTCAAATCGATATACCAAATACCAATACTAAATGACCATAGAAATTAAAACTTTGTATTATTAATTATTATATTAACTTAAAACTAATAATATATTAAACAGCCAATTTATTTTAAGCAGTTTTTCATTCATTCATGACAAAAAGTTTTGATTTATAAATAATAAATATTAGTTCCATAATATGTTGCGTATTATTATATAACAATATTTACGATATAATATAATATATGATATTATATAATATAATATAAAATATCGTAGTTAGATTGTTTTACAATAAACGAAAATACAAAAATCGTAAACGTATTACTAATATTTTAGTTTGACTATTATTAAAAATGATTTACTCTATCGAGTTTCAATAATAATTAACACAATAGTTAATTTAATATATTGTTGGTGGAGTAGGGAATTGAATTGAATAATAATATTAGTTTTCAGATATTACGACCTTATCATTATTTCTTATTTGTATTCTCCACGTATCATAATATATGGCGTCTGTAGGACGCAAAAATAAAATTATTTTCAAAAGTTATCCGACAACTAGACATCAATGATATTTTCATTTGTCTTATGTTTTTGAAAGTTTATTTGTGCCAGTTCAAACGTTACGGAGGTCTCTACTTGTGTCTTGAAAGTTTATATTTTTGCTAAGAAAAAGGTTCGTTGAAAAGGATAAAAAAATTTTGATAAATAGAAGGAAAACGAGAAACTGAATATAATTATATAACAGACATATTACCTATATAATATTATTATGGTAGTGAGTATGGGGGAGGGGGATTAGGAAAAACGGGAATGCTTACGTGAAACCAGCTTTGCTTAAAAACTATTTATTTTTTATTTTGTTGTTTATTTTAAGCCTTAAGGTATACATTTTTGGAATTAAGATTTGACCAAATGCATTCTATTGTCTGGGTTATGTATAACAGTGTCATGTTATCGAGTGGACAAAATTTTTAGAATGGTTTTTAGACGAGTGATTATAACCTTTATTTTGTAAAACTTTATAGGGTTTCCTATTCATCTGAAATGATTGTTGTTCTTGGAAGTATTTCTTTTTCAATTATTGGAATAAGTGTAGCTCTATCTTGACGTCCAACAACAACAAAAATACGTTTTAAAAACCCAATGTCCTTCTACTCGTTTTCTATAGTACCTACCTATTCGCATTATTAGGAGGAATATTTTCAGAATCAGTATCCGAGTTTGAACTATTGTCGTCCTTTCAATTTGCATCTTTATAACCCAGTAGAATCGTGCCTCTATTATATTTCCTTAAATCATATTAATAATTAATAAATAATATAATACATATTAATAATAATAATTGTAGATCACCTGTTACACGAATGCCAGATTTTTGAAACATTTATTTTATGGTGGTAATAATAATAAAAGCCAACCTAGCTAAATAACGGCCAGTTGCATATTTCAATTGATTATCTATTAGTCTTAATAGATGGTTGAGTGT
The DNA here is from genome assembly GCA_016617965.1 of Macrosiphum rosae. Lineage (NCBI taxonomy): Eukaryota > Metazoa > Arthropoda > Insecta > Hemiptera > Aphididae > Macrosiphum > Macrosiphum rosae. The sequence continues at coordinate 5,087 of WHPZ01570181.1, read as the reverse complement.
TGTGCTGAACTGTTGTATGACTGTTCGACATTTTTTTTTAAATCTGCTGATATTAAATCAAATTTTGAAACTTTCGCAAATAGCCAAAGTTATAAAATTTACTTGCAAAGTATGGATATATACATAGTTTACACAGAATCCAGAAAAAAACAAATGTATTCGGCACTGTTTATTGAGTATGTAAGTCATAAATGTAAAGGTCGTTAGTGGTTAGTCGTCATAAATAGCAAAAAATCAAGTAAGTACCTACGTCAGACCATAAAATTATTTAAATAAATAAAAAATGATACTTCTAACTATAAATTATTTTAATTTTAAAGTATATTTTATTCTATATATAGATTTACATAATAATATATTTTAAACGTAATATCATATTGTTTATCTATGATATTAAAAGTTTGTTTATTACTGAATTTATATTTTTTAATATTTTCTATAATATGAAATCAGAAATGAATTCATCAGAAAGTATAATGCTATGGTTTTAATTTTTAAAAATAACTAACTTCTACTATAAATTATTAGATTATAGGTAATAGGTATTATAATAAGTTATTAATTAACGTGTATATATTTTATATTTGTAGTTATATTTTTTGATTCAAAATACACTGTTAAAAATATATGTTAATTTAAATGATAGTGATAAATGATAATATAAGATTGTTTTAAATAAGTGATAATTTGAATGGGAAGTATTTTTTTAGATTTTTTACCAACTGTTTTTGAGCATTTTAAATGATTTACACGTTTGGTTATAAATCATTGGTTATAGATACATTATTTTCATTTATAAGAATACATAGGTGGCGTGGTCCGTACACTCAACTGCGGATCTGAGTGTACCTATCAGCCGGTATTGCTATCTCGCGGATGGGTGACCACCCGGGATTTTTAGCTACAAATCCATGTCACACATACAAACGTGTTTCGACCAACCGTTCCAACCGTACAAACTCTCCCCTGCAAACATAAAAAACAGCTAATGGCCATGGTTGCAGGGCTCAAGATCAATAAAAAAAATAAAATAAAAAAATACATGGTTTTAACTAATAGCCTACTTATACAAATATAATATAAAATAAAGAATAATATATTTTGTTGTTTTGTATCACTATTATTGACATTTGCATTGCTGTTTGTTAATTATTTAATTAAACGTAGCGTAAAAACAATTTTATTTTATTTTGTATGCTATTGTATAATTCTAATATTTGAGATGTGACATTGATTGTATATTATTATCAAATGAAACCATGGGCGTTTTTTAGTGGGAGGGGGTAGGAGATATACCTGCTATGATTTTTTTATTTTTTATCACAAATAACAGGTACTTTTGATACTGGAGTGTTTTTCATGAGCTTATTGTAGGTATGAAAAATAGGTAATATGTATTTTGTAATAATTAATGAATACATATTGATTTATTACATTTTTACAAATTATATTATTTTCAATTACTGTCAAACATTGGAATTCATTTTTAAATTTTAGAAAGACTCAAATATTCTTCCCATCATTACTGAAGCTGTATTAATTCTAAAAAGATTGTATTCTTTCATTTGTCCATTAATAATACTTAGGGCAGTACAAACATTCTAATAATATATTAAAATAACTTATTGATTTGTTATTTATCCCTTTTGTATTTTATCTACGATATCATTAAAATGGCGTTATAGTAATCAGTATTATAATTAATAATTCTATAAAAACAAAAAGATAAAATATTTCTTTATTATAATACTTACCTACCTAAATTCGTTGTCTGTAAGTAAGTAGGTACCTATCGTGTAATGGGATAAACTATCTCCGTATATATTTTTATTATTATCCTCCCCAAATTTGGTAAGACTCAGGAACTCAATTGTCTTATATAGGTATATTAAGATGTAAAAATGTAATGAAAGTTTTAGTACCATGTATGAACTTATAGACTGTGTATAATTTGCATAATTTATTAAGATCAGGTTTTTCAGCTGAAAAATACCAGAACTTATCTGCTAGTAATCAGTAATCACTAATAATAATATTATGCATACGTAAGAACATAGTTGCTTTCTATAGATTTTGTATTGGAATGATAAAATTAGTTGTCAAGATTAAAATATATCCCTCCCTATAGTATAACAACATATCTATGCATAATGTGGTAAACATATTGTGGTTAATTTTATGAGAATAATAGTCACTATTCAAAGTAAATAATTCAACAAAAATTATAGTTTTTATGAACCAGTTGAGTTTAGCGAAATTCAAGTTCGTATCGTATTACCTATATTTATAGTTTATATGTAAATTTGTAAATAGGTACTAAATATTTTAGCTTCTGAATAAATACGTAATAACCATTGACATTATATACCTACCTACTTGTAAGTAAATCGTTTCATATGATTTTCATAAAATGACTGAAATATAATGTATTTAAATATTTTAAATTTTATACAAGTATATAACTTTAATATTCTTGAATTCTTTTTATGGACTTAAAATTGGCCAATTATCAAAATAATCGCAAGAAATTATTATATAAAACAACTAAACCTGATATGACTTGAGTGTATATTCTTAACACTTTTCTAATTTAAGTAATTTAACATATCATGATTTATAATAAGGTATTATAAAATATAATTTTTATTAAACCAATAAGTAAAATAAATTGAAATATTTTAATATTTATCTCATTATATAATTTCATTTGTCATTTTTATATTTTGTGTGTTTGTATTATAATTTATAACAATTGAATTGTTTTAGTAATGATAAATATTATTGTCTACACAGTTATGTTTTTGTAACATTTTATTTTTAAAACAATAACTAATATCGTAAATATTAAATTGTATTATTGTTTTTGTTATTAATTGTCCAAGATGGTTCAAACTTTAATACTCATTGGCCATTGCACTCCAACAATCTTCAATTTCATTTCACTACTATATTTGTATTTATAGTTTTGAATAAAAATCAATTTAAGATTTTTGCACATAACCATTTTTACAATATAAGATTTTTATGGTATTTGTGAATATTAGGTATATCAGTATTCAGTGTATGGTTAGCCAATAGCTGGTAACATTTCAGACTATTTGTATTTTAAATTTTTCAGTTTTAATGATGGGTTTTTATGTAGAGAGGGAGGATGGATAATAATTAAAAATATTCGGCAAAAGCACCACTTTATGTTAGACTTATCCTGATTACTATATTGCTATACAATTGATGGTTCTTTTGAATAAAGTTAATAATATTGTGTGATATTCAAGTATAGGTACGTAGAGAATTGTATATTAGGTAGGTACGTGCGTATAATATAAAGAGTTTACATAATACTTAAATATTATTGTAATTATATAATTGTCAATACATTATGTTCGCAAACAAGTAACAGCTTTAATATTATGATATTATTTTATTTTCCAACTAAAAATAAAATATTGTAACTTAACAAGAATTCAATTATGTCAAATATTTTATACGGATTTGAATTACTAAAACATGATGGAATTACAAATGTAATAATTAATAATAATAATAATAGTAATAGTAATATTAATGCCAACGTCGGACTGCCACTTATAAAGCATTACTCTATAATTTTTTATGTATTCTATTGATAAGGATTAAGTCTATATGAATATTTATTATCAAATAAAGAAATCAGCTCAATGTGAGCGTGGTATATGAGTTGTGCAATATTGCATGTTATTATTGTATATTACAGAATAAATATGAGATAATAATTAATAAACACATTATGATTTTGCAGTATAGATAATAACTCTTTTGTCATTTAGCTAGTTAGGTACTTACATCTTTTGATAAATTATAAAAATAACCACTTGAATAATTACCTAATACATTTCACTAAAATAAATAATATTACGCATTATATATTAACTAAGCAGGATGATATTTATAATGTGTTTCGGTGAAATATTAATATTTCTAGGTTAATGACTATTAATAGACAATAAATTTAATTAGATTTTTTTTTGCTTTTTGGTTTAATTTTCTGTCCATATTTGTTGTCGAGATTTTTCAAAATCTTTCTTAAACTTATATAAGTATTTAAATGTATACACAAAGATTAATACCCAGGTATAGTAGCACCACAAAATCTTCAATTATGAATGTCCATCTAAATATTAATATTTATAGTGGTATTAGCAATGATCATTACTCGTCTTATACGCAATTTATAATCAAAGTAATATTTTTTGAACCACAGACGTTAAAAAAGTACTGTTTCTAAAATTATAAGTCATAGTTTTAGTTCAAAACTCTTTGGTTCAGAAGATAGTGGTGAATGTTGTATTGGTTTTACAATAATGTGTTTTTTGTGTTCTTTACACATTTTTGAGGGGAGTTTAAGGTAAATATTAGGATCTAGTAGGGATTTTTTTTTTTGAGTGGTGGGATAAATAGTTAAAAATCCTATATTTAGGTTAGGTAAGTAGAATTATATTATTTGTATATAATAATATACTTTAGAAGATTCAAGTACCTACTCTCGAAAAATATATTTTAAATATAATACAAAACTAAAATCGTTCTTCTTCATTTAAATATTTAATTTCGTCCAAATTTGAACTTAAAACAACTATAAAAAGACCGTGTTTATTTATTTTTTTAGATTTTTTGATTATAAAATTAAATACTTCAAATATATTTTTAATTTTCAATCCATTAGCTGAGAGTTGAACATTTTATACATTTTTAACTTCAAAATCATTTTAGATTCTGAGTGAAACGATGAATGTATTGATTTTACAATGATGTGTATTTTTTTTTTATTATTCTATTTTTAATTTTTTATTTTTTTTTTGTGTGTGTCATCACCTTTTAGGACAATAAAAGTGCTTGGATTTTCTTCAACAGTACCTTTTATGATAGGAAAGAGAATCTAGTTGGTACTTTGGGGGGTCAAAAGTAAAAATTTCTCATTAGTTTTCAAAAGCGTCGTGAAAGCCATAAGAAAAATTAAGGAAAAACGGGAATTTTTACAATAAAATCTGTTTTCAAAAAATCGATTTTAGTTTTTGGTGCAACTCTTAAACAAATGACCGTAGGTACAT
>WHPZ01570156.1:0-11542 GCA_016617965.1 Macrosiphum rosae | reverse complement strand
ATTCTAAAAGTAACACTTTATAGTCGAATAGCCAATAGCTATAACAAAAATATTACAGTTTAGACAATTTTACCTATAAATTAAAATACTAATAAGTTATATTATGATATATTTTAATATTTACCTACACACAATATTATCAATATGTTCTAAAAAATGTAATAATCCAAAAAAAAAGTAGCGAGTAATTTAGTAAAAATACTACAAAAAATTAACTTAAATTACATATAAATTACTTACAATAAAATGTAATTAAATTACCATCAAATTACTTAAAAAGTAATTTCATTACAGTAACTTGTAACTTAAGTTAAGTTACTCCCCAACACTGCTCAATTGTAATTCGTTTGTGACAATTCAAAAATTGTATTCTTACAATATTGCTTCGTCTAAAGTCTAAACTACAATAATAATATTAATGTCTGTGGTTCTCATATTTTCTTCTCGTAAACACTTGAGTTACCACGAATACGTTGGTATGTCTTTCGTCGTAAGGTATGAATAAAACTCGTTGTTATTAAAATTGTGTTATATTTTAAATTTTCAAGTATATTTTTAAATATATATTGGAGGAACAAACTTTTTTTTATATTTTTTAAAATTTTGATGAACCGTTATCAAAAGTAGAACAAGTTGTTTGAGAGTCGTTCTACAATATAGGTAGACCAAGGCCATATTTAAGGGGGCAAAGGGGACGGTGTATATTATATAAATAACATTTTTTTTTTTTTTTTTTTTGGTAAGAATTTGTTTGAGTACCTGTACTTGGACTTTTTGCATTGCATGACTATGATACGGCCATTTGGTGTCATTTACTCATTTTTTCAATCAATGATAGCTATTAATTTTTGTAATTTTTTGATAGATAACATTTGTATGTTGTCATACATTTTGACAATAGTTAAAATAATGTATCATTGTGATCTGTGTTGTTAACAAAATTTTCATAAATAAAGAACTACAACCAACAAGTGGGTAAGTATATGTCACTTTGCTGTACAGTAGGTTACAAGTGAGAAGGGCCGTCCTTAGGGGGGGGGCAAGCAGGGCCCAGGCCCTGTGCCTCGCGCTTTATGCTTACATTTGGAGGCCTTACGTTTGAAAAAAGTGGTAAAATTGGTTTATAAATTGGCTTTCGCCCTGGGCCTTGCAAATCCTATGTACGGCCCTGCAAGTGGGTCACTGTAATAGATGGTGTTAAATTTGAAATCAGTGATATAATATCATTGTATAAGAAAAACGATTCTGAGCAAAAACTGTCAGTCAGCCTATGATATTAGTATAGTACTTAGTATATTTGATTTACTTGCATACATTTTATTTTTGATAAAAGGAGACAAACTTATGAGGAAACTTGTATTACATTTTCAAATTTTAGATTTAAAAAGACATTTTTTTATGTATAATCAACTCAAAATAATTTGCTAATTTTCGTGATTTTTCCGTATTTTGTCAAGATTTGAACTTTAAATGTTTATAAATAAAAACTGTGAGTAAGGATTTTTAATATTTTTCAAATGTCATTGTAACAATATAGTAGAATCATTGTAAAATCAATACTACATTCGTCGTTCCACTAAAAATCTAAAAGGGATTATTTATTTTTTTTTTTTTTGTGGTAGGGGGCTTACAAATATTGTTGACCCAAGGCGCAAAAAGTGTAAATACGGCCCTGAGGTAGACACTATATTTAATTTAAAGTCAGTTGAATATTTGAAAGTTATATTAGAAATGTGCACCTAGTGTTGTTAAGGAACGAATGAAGGAATAAATCCCATTATTTTTTTAAAGAAATAGGAATGTGAATCAATTCCTTATTTTTAGGAATAGGAAAGCAAATATTATAATTCTTTTGTTCTTCTCTGAAAAGTTAAAAAAAACATTTATAGAGAAAGATTTTGCATTTTTGTTTACTTATCATGTTTTTAATCTATAAAAAAAATAATAGACGAGACTACCAATTTTTTATTCACATATGACTTTGTGTTCTGATTAGTGATTATGGTAATAACTAATAACTCATGGACCATGAGGAACGAGGAAAATAATGAGTTCCTTCTTCATAATAACTAGGAGCTGAACGAATTCCTATATAAAAGGAATTTTAACAACACTGCCTATAGGTATACCGATGTAGGTATATTGATTGTAAAATAATATGTTATTCAGTAATATTTAGTTAGTTTATTTTTTTAAATTACAATGTAATCTGTATAACTTTACTATATATAGGTTCTAAAATCACCTGCTCAACAATTCCCATAAAAAAGGTTACATAAAGTATATCATATTTTGATGAAAAAAGTTTGAGTCACCACATTACATTACTCAAATCTTGTGAATGGTTTAAGTTAGTGTAGTCGGAAGTTTGGCCTTAAAACGCGACCACGAAGACGCCAAAAATCTGAATTCGAATTGATATAAGTCTTCTTGATTTCCGTTTAAATTGGTTTAAGGCTTGGATCATATTATTCAACGGATAGAGCCACGGCATAGTTATTATAAACGATTAGCACTCGTCGCGTATTTATCATATACCTACATAATATTATTGTTATTAAAAAAAAGTCCCCGTGTTTATTCCGTGTATGACCGTACGTTTTATATTTTAGTCCGTCTGTCCGATGCGTTTAGGTATTAAAACTGTTGAAACGCTACGCAGGTACTCCCATGAAGGTACTCGCTGATAGATGGGATTATGAGGACGGTTGCGACTATGGTTGTATCGGTTAAGCGATATCATTTGGGTCCGAGTAATGCGCAAATAATCACCGACAGAGAGAATAATATTATATAATGTAAAAGGTATAGCCGCCGCGTGCGAACAGTCCGCGTAGACCGGCCGACCGATTATTGGGGTCGGGTTCGGTCGGCAGTTGGTACACAAGCTTGTATAGCTTTATATAGGTAGGTACTGTATGCTCTACAGTCTTTGTATATGCATATATAGGTACTTATAAAGTCGAGGGTTGTTTTAAATTAGGGCGATTATAATGAAAGGTTACGTCATACTATTATAATATACAGTCCTGGGACGGATAATATTGTGGACGTAGTTAACGCACGATCTCGCGGACTAATTTATGTATCTGTCGGGACGGAATCCAAACAGGCACGTCTCGAATGTTGACCATTTGGCATCGTTCGGTGAAAGTTAAATAAGGTTCGATCGACGGCGCCCCCGGAAAAGTCCATACAGAAGTGTACCCTTAAGAGGGAACTTTTCGCGCGCGGACCTGGTGGGAAAACTGCAATATTGTAGCGGGGGGGGGGAGGGGAGAGATTCTTGAAATTATTTTATAGTATTGTACAATATTTACGATGATAATTTAATCGTCGTATGATATTATATTATGCAGGACACAAATTCAGAAATTTAAAAAGTATATCACTTCATAAATGAACGGTACGAGCGCATGCTTGGTGGTGAGTCTATATTATACTCTTTTTATACTAAAATAATATACTATATTCACCTATGTGCATACGATGAAAGTTATTCGATAAATCGCCGAATAAATATTTTAAGTGGCTGTAAGCAAATACCAATAATTGTTTTGAATATTATATCATTATTTTATTTAATGGTTTGTAGCCTATTGTAGGTATAGTCAACTGGTTAGTTTTGATATAAAATATATATATATATATATAAATTGTTGTTAATTAAAAATGAATTTAGGTTTTGTTTTAAAAATACTAAGATATGTGATTCAAATCGTGAAAAATGGACAAACGTAAAAATGTGGAAATTATTTGCACATAAAAATAACTACGAATAACTCGATGTACAGCGTCCGATCACGTACAATTATACTTACATAAGCTAGTCAATAATTTAATAATCACCTCCAATTCAAAACAACACTATTACAGTGGATTATTACAATTTATAATAACGAGCAGGTTTTTTTACTCTAAACGAAACATGTTTTGCGGATGTTTGGTAGTCAAAACTGTCTGGTTATCAACACGCTTAACCTTGGTCACATAATAAATTAACTCTCAAATCTTGACTGTACGTTTATTGTATTATTGTTAAAACGCATATAATTATGTTTGATAAATACAAACGGTTTGATCATTATACGAAATAAATCGAACCGAAGTAAAACTACTTTTTTGTATTGTTTTTCAGCACAGCCCGACGAAAAATTCATATTGAAAATGTCAATGTTGTGCCCTTGTCGTCTCGATGTTCCATGAACATGACTCATTATGAAGTATTAGTGTATAATATGGCTTATTAAAGCAGTGACTTTTTTTTTATTGTTAAAGGTTATTTTTTTCTATTATTTAACCCAAATGCGGCAACATGGGCCACATGGTGGTTGTTTTTAGTAAGTTTTAACTGTGAGGGAGTATACGGTTGGTTAGAACACATGTGCCGATGATTTGTCACTAAAACCCGGGTGATCACCCATCCGGGAACTAGTAGCACCGGCCGATGGCTTGACTTCAGAACACGTTTTGTGACCGAAGCCAACCACCCCGCCACACTACGCCACAAGATTATTATTATTATCAACATTAACACCATAAAACTGACAAAGGCACGAGATTAATTTTTAAAATAATATATTCATATAATATTATATCTTACTAATTGTACTGCGCAAGCAACCTACGATGCAGGACCCTATAATATAGGGTACCTATTGTAGTTGATGTGTGTCTTAAGCAGATATATCGATTTTCTTAATTTACCTACCAATAACCAATAATTTATGGATCCCAAGTGTTTATAATTTTTTTGGTAACAACCCGATTTGGATACCGAAACAAAATTAACTTAAATTTAGCATAATGATTCGGGATTAGTAAATAAGTTGGGATATCCAAATTGGTTGAGTTTTTCATATAAATTGGGATTTAATCCACGAAAACAACAGTGTAACAACAATGTTTGCGATCGTAACGAATCAAAAAACGATTGTTTCGAGAAAATGTTGCCTTATAAATTTACCAACAGCAGTTACAACTGAGCGTTATTTACGAGTGTTGACGTGTATGATTTTCTGTTTACCATTATTTTACTGTAAACGGAAAACTATGTATGTAAACGTGTTAATAATGTAATTATTTTACTATATTATGTATACCACGGTTGTGATATTGTAATACACTAATATACAGGGCCCCCATATGGAGAGGTGCTGTTGGACCTGGAGTACTACATAGGTGGACTATTTTAGAGGTCCGTTTAAATTAATTTGTAATTATTGAAATTTTGTAAGGAATATATACTTATTTAATAGTAATTTTGTAATTTTAAGCCGTGGATTAACCATTTATCACCTATACATGTTGTATGGGACACCTGTTTCGCTTGTAATTGGTTGTGTTCTATTGGAAGTTTTAAGTTATCGTCCCACAAAAACATTTGGTACAGGGGCCAACCTTTGGTGTGGGGGGCTGCATATATAACATTATTATACATCGAACAAACCAGTTTTCAGACGTTTATAGATATCATGTAAAACCAGTGCCTAACAGATTGTGAATATAATATTATACCTACCATTGATCATGTGTAATCGGTTTTGAGCTGATATGTAAATAATATTTTTATATCATTACTGTCATACCGCAATTATATCGGGTGTATCTTATGTTATTGTACCAATGGTCTTTTTTTTAACGATTATGGAACGATGATATGGAATTTCGTTAAAACCAAAAAAGACTTGTTTCTTTATTTTTAACGGGCAATTTCTTTATAACAATTTCAAAATTTTTAAACACGCAGGTGTACCAATAGCAAAATCAACTTTTTTTTCAAATGGCAACTACTATATTTTTTAGTAGATTTTTATAAAACTTTTTTTTCTGAAAATTTTGATAGTCAAATCATCGATTCTGGCTCTCTAGTTTATTAACTTATGGTCCTCTAATGATTAGTAAAATATGCATTATTTAATTGAAATAATTGGTATAGGTTTAATTTACAAGCGCCAAACCATTTTTTCTTATAACTACCTTTTGATACACTTCAATAATTGAATCAGTAATCTAATGACACGCTCAGAAAAAAAAAAATAACATAATCAAAATTGTTTGCCATCATAGTTCATTATTTTTGTTTTAACATATGATCATAGAAATCAATAATATTATTATTTTAATTTATAATTATAATCGTAATTAATTACTTTAATTTTTTTTCATCACAGTTACATTTCTTACAATATCATAAATTTGAACTCTTTATTAGGTAGGTGGTTAAGGTAATAATGGTAAATTGGTAAATACTAAATAGTATTCGATTGTTGACATTAATATGTGTAACGAAAAAGTGCAATATTTTGTGGTGCTCTTTTCATAGTGGTATAAACTATAAAATATAAACTTGAAATTTTAACCATAGATTCCCTATAATGGTATCGCATGCAAACTATGAACTTAGGATTTGGAATTCATCCCTTTACATCATTTTAAGTTTTGGATATTTACAAGCACAACATTTTATTTCGTACTTTTAATAGTTAATTTAGAATATCATACAATCCTAAAATAAGTAGTAGGTACCTACTATTGTTGTAATAATTATTATTATAACCTTAATTAATTGATTACAGTTACTTTGCTTACTAAATTTGAATACTTAATTAGGTTGCTAAGATAATAATGGTATTATATTACTGCCAAGAAGTAAATGGAACGCAATTTGAAAATTTAATTTAAACATTTTTTTTTTTTTTAAAACACATAATAAATTTACAAAAATATTTGTTTTTAATTTATTGGAGTACCAATGTTAATTAATCATATTTAAAATGAACAATATTTGCATACATAGTCAACATCCATAGGTATAGCACTTTGTTCTTTAATCTGAGTTAATTGGACTGAAATGTAAAGTAATTAATTACGATTATAATAATAAATTAAAATAATAATATTAATTTTTATGACCATATGTTAAAACAAAAATAATGAACTAGGTTTGCCAACAATTTTGTTTATGTTATTTTTTTTTCTGAGTGTGTCATTAGATTTCTAATTCAACTATTGAAGTGTATCATAAGGTATTACAAGAAAAAATTGTTTAGCGCTTGTAAATTAAACCTATATCAATTATTTTAATTAATTAAATTAATTACATTAGTCAGACATATATACCTATTAATGCATATTTTACTAATCTTTAGAGGACCATAGTTAATAAACTAGAGAGCCAAAATTGACGATTCGACTATCAACGTTTTCAGAAAAAAAGTTTTATAAGAATCCATCAAAAAATAAAGTGGTTGTAATTTGAAAAAAAAAGTTTATTTTGCTATCGGTACACCTGCGTGTTTAAAAATTTTGAAATTGTTATAAAAAAATTGCCCGTTAAAAATAAAGAAACACGTATTTTTTGGTTTTGACGATATTAAATATCATCGTTCCATAATCGTTAAAAAAGAAAAAAACTCGCTTACAATGACATAAGATACACCCTGTATAATAGGTAGGTACGTGCGATTTATTTTTAATTATTCCTGACCGTCGGGCGTCGATGTGGATATTGTATCCTGCGAATGAATTATGAAACTAATATATGTATAGAAGAAGTGTACTTACACTGTTTGACCGCGGAATAAATTAAACAATAATTAATAAATATTATAAACAATTTCAATTATTCTGCGATTTGACGTCGACCCGACCTAAAAAAATTCCGATATCTCTGGCGTTCTGCTATATACCGCAATAACAATGAGTACCTATTACCTACGTCAGATTTAGTACTCGAATTAAAGTGTCACTCTACGAATTTACATATTATTACTATATTGTCGCGGTGCACCTATTACATTAAGCGAAGCTCGTAAAGCGTTCGCATAATCGAGTGATGTGCACAAAAATCACCACCCCGCAAGCGTATAAAAAATAATGTAACTGCGCCCATAACACTTGCTCAAAGGTCCAAAGTTATAATAACCACTATGATACAACTACTACACGGGGGGCACGTCTTGTCGTCGCGCAAGTTTATAATATTATCAATGCAAATCATAAAATATATTATTAGTATTCAGAGCGAGTGGGAGTCCGCACGCTCGAGTATTGCTTCTATTCTACGTAAGGCTGCAGACTCCACGGCATCATTTACATAATATATATAGTCGTATATACAGACGTTTCCTGCACTCCGACAATCATTATTAATAGGATATAATATGATACACGGGTTGATGGACAGACATTTTTTGGGGTAGACGATTTACGCGTATGGGTCGACTATGACTGGGTTTTTCGACGGTTTGAAAGAAAACCGCTTCGACAATAACGATTATTATTATTCAAGCGAATGGAGCACGAGGAGTGGGTACCTACATTTCTGAGATAATTAGAAATTAGAACAATATTTGGAAATACACAAGTATAATAAACGTCAAATAAACTAATAGAAATGCTTATAATAATAATAATATATATATATATAGGTATACAATGGTTTTATACTTTTACATACTCAGTTGAGTTTAAAATCAACCCAGTAGACGTGAAAATAAAAATCCACATTTACAAAAAGTTATTATTATCGGGGCTTGAAACCGTAAATATTTTTTTCCGATTTCGGTTTCGGTTTTCGGTATTTATTTTTTCTGATTTCGTTTTTGGTTTTGGATATCGGTTTTTGTATTTTTCGTTTTCGATTTTTAACTTTGATTACTGGTATTGCTTTTTTTATTCGATTTTGTTTTCGGTTTCGGTTTTTAACGGTTTAAACCGCGGAATTCAAAATCGGTATCCAATATCGGTTTCAAGTCCTGCATCATTATTATATTATTATAATGAGTTATTACTACACAAACCCTTTGAATTGGAAAGCTTTTCAAATAGTTTAAACTGATGCGTTTGTGTGGTAAAACTAGGAAATAGACAAGTAGTGCGATTGTTGTAAGCGGAAATGTCGAAAAGGATACAATTTAATAGTTGAGGATTATGGCCACTAAAGGAATGTTACCACTTACCAATCATTAATTTTAAAATAAAAGTTATATCTGCAGTTAATTCAAGTCTATTGGTGTATTTTCATTATTTAATCTGTGCGATGTCTTTACTTATATTGTCTATATTATACTATTATAATAATGCTAAGGTGTAATAAATTATGCTGTAAGCTAATGAAAATAATAGATAAAAAAAAAAATCTAGAGTAGGAATATTTGGAATGGATCGGATTGGCGATTTGTGTAGGTACAATAGTGCTTATCAATTCTCATTTTGCATTTAAAGAACTACTTTGAAGGCGTTCAATAATAGTATCGATGTCGGTTTTGGAATATGGACTCCGAAATATAAGCGATTTGTATTTTGATTGATAGAACTAGCCACTAGGTAACTAAAGATCAATGTTATAGAGGTATAAATTATCTCAAATCATTGAATTCTGATGAATGACGCCTAATAAAGCTCAATTTTTGTGTTTTTTCACAACACATTCAATATAATAATATTATGTTCCCCGGAAATTTAAATATTATTCATACAACATTAATAGTTTTTATTTTATAACAAGTTTTATTTTTTATACATTTATTATTTAATTCACGTACCCACTATAGACTTAGAATATGTGTAAATGAACGTCAAGTCCGGTGGCGAGACCATTGAGACATGATTAGTGAACTATATAGTGCATAAACCATTCATTGTTTCGAGGGTATAACGACTGCAGTAACGATTATTGTGGTGTATATTGACAAAACTATCGGCGATTATGATATTATATAGACAGGTACTCGGGCTTGAACAGTAATCAATTATGTGGCATAGTTACATATTTTATAATTTGTATAGCGTAACGTACCTATCACCTACGTTTCAAGTAACTTTAAAACTTATGTCAATACAATCTTTATCGCAACTTCAAATAAAAGATACGCTGATGTATCTGAAGGTACCTATATTTAAATAATAATTGACAACATCAATATCGTTTATTTTGTAGTTTTGTAGTATAGAAATAGTTTGTATACCTAATTATAGTATGAACATCGATGTATAAATAGGTTTTTTTTTTAAAAAAAAATTATCGATTTAAAGGTTTAGGTATGAAAATTATTCTTTTATATTCTGGTTAAAATGTACACAATTATTTTTCTCATTAAGCCCTCATACGAACAAATGTTGGTAGGTACTAGGCACTGTCATAATATTATCTCGAATAGTAACTTAAATATAAAAACATATTTTAAAAAGTAACTCGTATAACATTAAATGGAAATTATTTACCTACCGAAACGCTGTAACTTGTAACCAGATACAACTTATCGGGTATAATTTTACCATCCCTCGACTTGCTTTAGGTACTAATATTTAGGACACGATTATAATTTAATGACCTAAATTATCGGAGGTCTGATCAACTTAATAGTTCATAAAACGGACGACCCGAACCGCGGTAGTGTTTCATTAATAACGATAAAGTAGATCGATGCTAAATGCTAATGCGGTTAAACAATTTGTATTGTGTGTGATATGTACAAATGGAACAACGTATGGTAATATGATGCTCAAAACGGTTGACGAAAATTTTAATATTATAACAATATGATGGCCGTCAGTTATGTCGTTTGATAAATAATGCATTTGGATCAAGTGGTACAAAGTACAGTGCGAATCGTGTTAAATTTCTCCGACGGTTTTCATCTACTTATAAATATTTATTTAATGAGGTCGAAGTTTTATTTTATTTTTTAGCCACTTCAAGAATGTCGAGTAATAATCAATTATGAAATTTTAAGCGCTTTAAAATTATTGCCGTTTCTACAGTATACCTACCCATACCTATATAAGGTCTCAGATATTTTCAGGAAATCGAAACCAGAGATTTTTCAGATAACAATATACGTCTATTACAATATACCTACGTATGTAGTCATACGAGAAGAGAATATAATGGTTAAATGTTAAAATAATAATATGTAAAGTACGATTATGATTTAAACTATTATATACTATATTTTAAACGTGACGTGTGTAAAACAGATAAATTTGATATATTATAATTTATCAGCTATTTTTAAGCCATTGCTTGGGTATAATACAGTCTTTTATTTTTATTTTTATGGAGTTCAAAATGCAAATAACCAAAGCCAAATGTGAGTCAGGTACATAATAAAATGTATTATATAATATTGTCTGATAGGTTTCAAACGCGTTTGTACCTACGTTGTATCGAATAAAGTATTAAAGTCGATACCTATATATAAATATATTGTCAATTTACTATCATAAAATAATGCAACTAGACAATATACGATGATAATATTACATACATAAAAGATACATTTTACCTACTCATATCACATCTCATAACTCTATTTTGTAGACTTCATCGTGTAAATCGAAGACGAAATGATTTCCATCGTACCTACGTGATTTATAATATTCAGATGAAACAATCACGATGTCATGATATATTGATATTTACTACCTATAACCAGTGGCGTATACAAGGGGGGTGTTTGGTGGATATGACACCCCCCTTGAGCCGTATCATATATTACATTATTATTACATATATATTACAATATACATTATTATA
>WHPZ01570151.1:0-26033 GCA_016617965.1 Macrosiphum rosae | reverse complement strand
AGTACTTACTAAGTTTGAAAACCGATTATTCCATCCCTCACATACATTGTTAGTCCGATCTCCGTTGTTTAATGTTGCGTCTCTTACATTCCAGACAGATGGTGGATGTAAATTGATGTAATTTGAGATATTTGAGTTAATTTTATTAGTAAGTAAAGTGTAATCTACTAATTAACGTAAAAACGGATACATTTGGATATTTTGGTTTGGATATTTTGTCCTAGATTCGTGAAAAAGACACAGAAATCTATTCTGTAAGAGAATCAATTGGTAGCTTCTGCATATGATTCGGTTTTGAGTTAAGAATGATCTCTGAATAGAATATAAGACTTTGAATTGAGGAACACTTAGGGTGAATTTTTTGAAAGCTGACTTGAACACTAGACATTGACGCATCGTAATACTAGGTAGTAATATTAGTGTAATTTAATATGTCCTAGAATCATTTTCGTATACAATGATATATCATTGAATTCAAATTGAACACATTCATTAGTGACCCAATCGACACCTACTGAACAGTAGATCTGTACTCACTTGCCCACCTTTTTTTGAATTACATTTTGCAACAAAATAATTAAAATCTATATTTTTAGTTTAAATATGTAATTTAATCTAAATCTTAACTTCAAATGTATTTAAAAAAGTTATGTTTACATATTTTTAGAGTTTTTGGTTCCAGCATGAACTTATGAGAAACATTGAATTGGTTTTTCTTTAAGGTTTTTGGATGATTAAAAATGTCGTTACCTATAATTACTATTGAAAAAAACTAAAAAAATTTTGCAATATAGGTAAATAAATATTCACATCATTTTTAATAAGGGGGACGGAGCGGCCGAGTGGACTACGGCGTCAGTTCTGACGTGAATTGTCACCGGTTCTAACCTCAACCAACAACTCGGTTGGCAACTGTCTGGAGAATGAGGCTGCAATCCCCTGACTGGGCATGGCAGACACCTACGGGTGACCAACTTGAAATTCTGTCAAACTTAAAAACGTTTTTCAACCAACCGTTCACCCCCAACAAAACAACAAAAACAGCCATTGGCCATAGTTGCTGGGCTTAGTAGTTCAATACAAAAAAAAAAAATATATTTTTAATAAAATACTTGATATATGTGAAATATTAAAAAAAAACCTTTATTATTGAATAGTTACAAATTAATAAGTATTCCTCCCTTCAACATGAAGTGTAAATAAAGGTAATATGATTTTAAAATACCTAATGTTTACTATTAATTATTATATACTATATAGATTTTTACACAACAATAAAACTAAATAATAAATACTAGGTACCTATGTTTGACAAAATTAAATGTACATACTATTTTAATCTTAATTCTTAAAAATATTTATTAGCATTCAGCAATAGGTAGGTATACGAATAAGTAAACAATAATATAGTTAAACGGTTCTATCTAAATAATGAAGATTTTCAGTCATGATGTACAACAAAATACACATATTTGTATAATAAATAAAATATATGTTAATTAAACACAAAAAATTTAAAATAACAAAATTATAAATTGGAAACCACGATATTGCATTAAATATAATTAAAACAAAAATAGTTTGTGTATCTATATAATATATATACCTCCTCTAATTCACTGTATAGATATGTGATTCTAAGGTAGAGATAATGACATTTTATTATGTACACACACAATAATACAATATAAGTTCTGTTAAATATACTCAACTATTTGTTAATATATTTGTCCTCATAATGAATAAAATCACATAATATATATTTATGAATAACAATTTATGATTAATACCTATAATTTATAGAATCACCAATTACCAGTTAATACCATAATTTTAATAAACATATCAACTGTTATAAATTAATCGTAAACTAGACATATTCCTAGACAAATTTTCTCACACAATTTGAATTGTTGCCCCAAAATGTGCCAAAAAATTTGAATATATTTGTACCAATTCAATCAAATAAAAATATCCTAACATAATTGTATCCATAGTTGACTGATTATGTTTAAACTGAACAATTAATTTTATAAAATAGTTACATACAATTATTAATATTATTTTATCAACTAAATTTTTTTAAATACACAGTAATATATATATTTGTTTTAATATAGTTCTGATTATCTATAAAATTTAGAACACAAATCATATAACAAATAAATTGTATGAAAGAAAAATGTACCTAATAAACATAATTTAAACATTTGATATTTTCCAGTTCGGTTTGTTAAAACGGTTACTATTTTCAATTTTGGCTACTTTTATAATATTTAATATGAATTAGGTACATTAGGCAATTTATTTTAGACAATTTGTATAATTTTGTATGTGTTCATAATGTTACCAATATTATAATATAATATCTAAAACAAGGGATGATTATAAAAAACAAAAATAAGTCTTTTTTCAAACATTTTCATAAGTCTTAGGAAAATAATAATATAATCAAATTAAATTTTTATTTGATGCCAATATTTTTTACATAATAATATAATTTAATATACGTTAGGTAATATTTACAGGTTAATGAAAATTACACTTATTTTCTGAGTGTGATATGAATTTAACGTTTAACATTAATACTTTTTATGTAAATACATTTTATAACTTATAACAATAATATCATCATAATAAAATATACATTTTTTTATTTGCAGATAATGGAAAATGTATCAACAAATTTATAAAAATTGGTTGAATTTTATTATAATAGAAAAGTAATTAAAAAAATAAAGAATAAGAAGATAATAACTTAAAATAAATAAATAAATAAGTAAATAAATAATGAAGAAAAAATTACTTTTAATGTTTGGCCTTGAAGTATATTGTTAAATCAGCTGAAGATTTCCAAATGAAATGTTTCAAAGTCCTTAAATCCATTGTAGGAGAAAGTATTTGATCATTACAACTTAGTTCAAAATTTTTCTCAGGTGTATTTCCTTGTAGATGATTGCTTATGCAGTCTGAGGTTTTGTTATATGGACCACTTCCATCATTTTCAGACAACTTTTCATGGATATACTCAGCTATTTTCTGGACTTGAATAAAGTCATTAGCCACTAAGCGATCTCGACTCGGTCGAAGAGTACCACTATAATTTTTTTTTATAAAAGATTATTAATAAAGAAAATTAAAAATATTATATCCTAACATACTTTTTTACAGGCCTAATGCACGTGTTTGAAAGTGGCACAAGATAAAACGATATCTTGAGAGCTTTAGGTATACTTTTTTCAACGATAACATTCATAACCCATGCGGGAATAGTTTCGTTTAAAATTGAAACATCATTTTCATCTCCGGCCTGGCTGACTAACATCCTATATAGACACCGCCCACCAACTTCACTTATCATAAGTGGCGTATGTTTAGGAATTCTACAACACTGAGAATCTAGTTTTGTCTGAGCATTGACTTCAGCAGACTGGGCTCCATCAGAAGATCCATGATCTGTTTGAACGCGATTAAGCCAATTTTCTAATAGTGATCGCAACATCCGATTGCCATAGTTTACTAATTAAAAAACAAAAATTATGTTTCTTAACTACTATATGAAACAACATTAATTCAATATTATAATTACCTCTTAAGTTATCATCCGTGACATTAATTCCTGCTTCCTTAGCAGAAACCCAAGCTGCAAAACAATCGTTTTCATCTTGTCCCAAGTGAATCGTTAGCATCTAACAAAAATTAAGATTTTACCATTGAATATGATATTATTTCTTATATCTTGTTACTTTAAATACTAATATAAAATATATATACCCCTGTTTTCAAATCAACACTAAACCAGTTTGGTATAAATATTATACGATGTCGTTTTTTTATTTCTTCATCAAAATCGACTTCCCCTAAATCTTGAAGTTTAGAAGCCTACACAAATATATTTAAATATCAGATAAATAATTTAATGCATTATTTGAGTTTTATTTTGAGGATAATAACCTTAAGAACATCATAAACTGCAACATTCTTTTCTGTGTCCTGTGTCAGTATAGTTCGTTTATCATTCAGTACATGGTATTTTCGTATAGCAGCAGCTCCTTTAAGTGTCCTAAATGGTTCTTGATTATATGGTACTGTTGGGACATCTTCAAAATCAGCTGTTTCATCACTTTTTCTTAATTTCTAAAAGTAGTAAATAATAATTGTTTTGTGAATATATTATATTATTATTAAATGTACTATTTAAATTAACATAATATTATTTTAGTCATTTTTTTTTATATGTTATTGAGAACGAGGATTTGGCTTACATTTTTATGTATTTTATGAATGTGTAAATTATTACAATTTAAAAATGCTTATAAATATTGTAAAAAATCCAACATAGGTAATATTTTTAGCTTAAATTTCTATTATATGTGAATTCATTCTAATATAAAAAGTAACAACACACTGTTGGTGCTGCTAAACATACATTTTGCTATGTTGCGCATGGGTCAGAGAGAGAAAACAAATGGTGTGATATTCTCTTAACAACATTCTACTATTTGCCAAATAATATGCTTACCCAGCAATTAATAGAGGATTCGGATGTGGCCACCCAAATTGCACTCATATCAGGTGTTGTAACCATTTTTACAACTGGAGCTGTCTCATTGCATATAAGTTGAACTCTATTAGGATTTTTTAAATCTGTCATATAAATTTTTTTATCACGACCACCAGATACGACATGGGAAAAATTTTCAGTTGCCTATGAACATAAGAAAAAATCATTTAAATTATATAATATTATCTTACACAAAAATTATTGAAATTTAAAGTAATCAATATTATTACTGCTAATGCCCAAACTCCTTCTTTATGAATTCTTAGAGTTTGAATGCATTGTTGTTGTCCTAGAGACCATAGTTTAATAGTTCCATCAGAGCTACCCGATAGGCATTGTGTACCATCACGATTTACAACCAAAGCTTTTACGTTGTCTGTGTGACCTATCAATTTCATCATACAGTCACTCGTCCTTGTGTCCCACACTCGTAAAACTTTTTCTGTGCTTCCACTAATTAAAACTGTACCACTATTGTTCATTGCCAAACTGTAAATAGAGTTTTTGCTACCAGGCAGGGAAGCCGCTAAACATATTGTATAACAATTAATAATAACCAATCTTTATTTTATGTTACACCTCATAAATAACATACTTGTTACAGTATTATTAGTAGTAGTTAAAGTAGTCAACATATTAACATCCCACATGAATATTGTTTTATCTAACCCAGCTGATGCGACCACTTCTTTATCACGGGCATATGCTAAAGCCCGAACATAATCTTTATGTGTTCGTAAGGTTGATAAACAAGTATTTTCTTTCCGAAGTCCCCATAATTTAACAGTGGTATCTGAACTTGCAGAAATCACTGAAAACACCACATTAAAATTAAATCACAATACAATAGTAAATAACAGTGGTAAACATAGCATAGGTATGTTTTTAAGAGATCAAGGAAAAATTTGAAAATACAACTAGTAATGAAGTTAACACTCATTTTATTGAAACTCTTAACAAGATATTCTATTACACCTATTAATTTTTGGATATTTTTAACGTTTTATTTTATACACAATAAATCATTAAAATGTTTGAACTTACAATAATTTCCACCGCAACACAGTACAATATCATTAACCCAATCAGTATGATGTTCTAAAGACCGTAAATATGTGGCTTCAACATTATCTCTGACATCCCATTGCCGTATTATGCCATCTCGACCGGCTGAATATAATATTCCTTGTTTAGAATCCAATTGTAAGGAATTGACACCAGCTCTATGTCTACGTTCTTCTTCATCACGTATAACAAATGAAATCTATATTGATACGAAAAAAATATAATTTTAAGTATCCTGTGAAATTATCAAGTTAATTTTAGACGTAACACCTATACAGATTAAAAAATAAAATCATCATTACTTGAACTTTTTTACGTCCAGGCTGTGCAAGACAATTTTTATGTAAGGTGCTCATTTTGTACTATAATTATGGCAGAATTACGAATATCCAATGCATTTTTCTATCAATTGTTCGAATCGATATAACTATACCATCCTTAAAATGCAGGCGTTGATTATTTCTCTTCTTTGAGTAATACTAAATATTACTGTTCTGATTCTAAAAGACATTTAATACTTTCAAATAACAGTTTTGATTACCGACGGGCGATAATAATATATTTATATAATAATAAATTATATATGTGGAACATATATTATATTTGATTAAATCATTATGAAATATGAATTTTATTATCAATAGATCTTATCATTTTAAATAAAAGTACAATATTAGGCGATAAGAACCAGCAAGTCGACACCTGTCCTGCAGCTGAATAGTGTTTTTATTAGTGTAAAAATCCAGATCTAGCGCACTGCTGCGCTCTAGTAGTTTGTTGTACGAACGCTTATATATTAATTGTATAGATCTGTATTTATAGTAGATGGTGCACTAAACGCTTTAATTATGTATATACTTTTTTTAGATGTTTTATTAAATAAGGGCATCAAATAAATATGAATAATTTAAGTAAATATAATATAATATATTCTTATATTCTATGTTCTGTATCTGTATTATAGATTATGCAACGGTCTTAGAATAATATAATACAATATACAAAGCTAAGCAATATAAGTTTTAACCGTTAATACTAAACAAAATGTATTAATCTTAATAATTATAAGAAAATTTTTTCAAACATTTTCTTAGTTACCTACTACATTTTTGTTACTTCATTCATTAAAATGCCCCGATTATGTAAAAAAAATACTGAAGGTATTAGGTACTAGTTTTGTGGTGACTAGAAAAAGACTAGAAACTTGGGGAAATGTTCTTCAGGGGTTAAGTGTTGGACAGAGAATCTGTGAAAACATTTTTCATCGGCAGATATCGTTAAACAAAAATGTTATCTTTTATTTTAAATCCGATTTCCGAGTGCACGATGCATATGTACATGTATAGTCCACAAGTAGATAGTAATTGCTAATTAATAATTAAGTACAATTGACACTATATACGTAGTAAAAATCGTTTATAATCATGACCAATTATAATAATATTAGTATAATTTTTCAGGTTTATAATGACACCGGTCAGTGGCGTAGCCAGGAATTTTTTATGGGGGGAGGGGCTAAGTATACAAATACAATGTGTTTTTTATTTACGCTTTTTATTTTTTTTATTAATCTTGATAAAATTCTAAGGTCATCACCGGTCAATGGGGGGGGGGGCTGGCTAAGGCTATAACCCCCTTAGCCACGCCACTGACACCGGTTATAGTGACATTTTAGATTTGAAGATTGATTCCTATATTATTGTATGTCCAGATCACGATATATCTTAAATCTTGGTCCAGATAGGCGCAATTCGGAGAGTGCTTGTGAGTGCTTCGGCACAACTAAACTACAATTTAGCACCCCCAGTTCAAAAACTTCAAAAATTGAAAAATAGTTTTTTTTAGCTTTACTTAAGATTTTTTTTTATTCCTTCGTTTTTAGTAGAAACATAAATTATTGTTTGTAATGATTATAGGTATGTTATTATTTCGTAATGGGTATATCAAATATTAGAATTTAGAATTAATCAAAATTTCGACAATTTTCAGTTAGAAATGTTTAAAAGTTTTTTCTTTCATAGCTAACAGTATAAATGTTGTAAGAAGACTCCTCACAATTGTTCCAACCTTAAACAAAAAAAAAAGTTTACTGGAAAGTAACATACTAACATACGTTTTTTATGAGCGTTTGAATCTAAAATGTGAGGAACATTGAATTTTCAATTTTTATCAGTAAATTAACGAATTTTCATTTTGACATTTTGTTGTAATTTAAAAACAAATAATCCTAGATAATTGAAATTTTTACTAAATGTAAAAATTAAAATTTTCCTTGTATGGTAAAATGTTAAAACAGTTTTGACTCTTTTTGAGCTATTTATAACTAAAAGAAATTTTTCAAATATTTTTAATTATTTTTCGGTTAGAAATTCATAAAAGATTTTCTTTTTACAGCTTAGATTAAATGTACAGTAGGTTACAAGTTTGTCAATGTATAAAGGATTACTTATTGCGAAGTAATAAACAATTTTGAGTAAAAATTCCACATTTTCCTTAATTTTTATGTTGTTTTTCTCTCGGCTTTTGAAAACTATCGGGAATTTCAAATTTTGACCTCCCGAATGCACCAACTAGATTCACTTTCCCATCGAACAAGATACTGTTGAAGAAAATTGACGCGGTTTTACTGCTACAAACCGTGATGACAGATACACAAATAAAACAATTTAATAAAATACACGGACAACAATGTAAAATCAATATACATTCATTGCTCCGCTCAGAATCTAAAAAGTTTAATCCACGACGAGTGGCTCGTAGTGCCACTTGAGCCACTCAAGTTTTCTTGGTAGCAATGTAGCACAGTTCATAGCTGAGTATTATAAATGTGCTGTGGGAATTGTGATACTTGTTACAGCATGGGGTTCGCACATCCCACGGCGTTGTTCCTCGGTAATGCCGAGTCACGGACAACGAGCCGCGCCACTCAGCCACGCGTTGTCTCGATGGTTTTTAATAAGTTTGGTGAGGTTTGAGTTTAATAGGCGCAATTTCAACTTTTGATTTGAGGGGGCTGAATATATTAAAGGCAAGCAGACTATTGCAATATAGCATTTTAAAATTGTATGTCCTAGGTTTTGGGGGGCTACTGCTAAGTTTGAGGGGGCTTAGCCCCCAAATTTGTGCCTATCCTTCCAACCTAATACTATACTCACGATTAAAGATAGTTGTGGCCATACTAAAAATTATAGTATGGCTGGGCCTGGGTTAGGTTCAAATGTCATAAAAATAAAATATCTAATGCAGACTGATGCTGTAACATCAGCTATAATACGCCTTTAGATATTTATCAAGGAATTTAAGAATAAAGATAGATTTGTAGAATATTTAAGACTATTTAACATACACTACACATTATTCTCCCGACATCAAATAACAGATTGTGAAATAACCTTGATTTATCAGTGGTGAACCATTTTAACTGAAGGAATAAAGATTTTAGTTTTTTTTTGTTGGTTATCAACTTTTGAGGCAGTAAAAATGATCCAATTATCTACTTCAGTATAGGCAAAGTTTTAGTCTTTGAAAATACCAACGATACCTGTGTATCGTAATACCAACGTTTTTTGTACAGAATCATTTTATATCACTGAATTTAATTCAAATTTAACACATCCCATGACATCTAATCTACAGCAGAGCAGTGCCCACTTGACCACCTTTATGATAAAGTCCCTCTTCTCCCTAAACAAAAAAGTTGCACTATTCATTTCAAAGTCACGATCATGAAAATTGGGTAAGAAATATCATAGTGAGAATGTTATCAAAGTAGCATACTATCATTCTCCGATGGAATATTTGAAATATGCATTCGGCAAATCATTTACCATCTGTTGTAAATAATACACACTCATCTTAAAACAGATTTTAGTTGGGAATAATTTAATAGTTATCATTACAACTAGACAATATTTCTTTGGATAACAAGAGATATTATGACATAGGATCAGGTTACAATAACATATTATTAAAATGAAAATAAATGAAATTTTTGTTGAACATTTATTGTAATTAAACCATTTTTCTCAATAACTTGTTAATGGTATCTTCACGGTTTCCAAAATCACCACCTTCAACATAGTGATTGGTCTTCTTACGCCAGCCTCCAGTTGGGGTGTTTAACTAAAAAAATAACAAAATTAAAATAGATCAATGGAACAATATTACAATCAAAGGTTTCAATCACTACTTTAATCATTGGAAACACATTAAACCTTATTTATGTTACTGCATGCCAGGTGGCCAAACATTAATAATAATAATATATAAATTCTTCTCACAAACGGAGATAGATTGAAAATGGCCGTTTGGCCACCTGTGGTATATTTAGTATTCAAAAATAAAATATGAGACTTAATTATTTATAAACTTATTAAATATTTATGTATAAAGAACATTTTTTTATCAATGAGGCAATTATATTTTTAACAACAAGAATAATTAAAACTAAACATATCGCTTCATTATTTGCTATATGACAACGTGGAAGGCGTAACACTAGAATGATGTCATACCATGGATGCGTCAAATATAAGTAAAGTTATTGGAATTGTATTCTTACTTTGAAAGGCCAAAGGTAGTTCATCGCATACTTGAATCGACGATCAGCTCTGTATATACAATGAACTAAATCTTCCGTGCATATGATACCATATTTTCCCAATTTCTTTTCAATCATTTCATTGTTAGTGATTGGAATGCGTTGTCCCTTGATTTTGGCAAATCCTCTTTTGTAGACCAATTCCCTTACACTCTTCAAGTTAGGATAACCCCAAGTCACATATGGTTCACAAATTCTCAACATATTTAATGTTGCCTAAAAATAATAAAAAAAAAGTTAAGAAATAATACTTACTATTTACATTTAATTATATTTTTACTTTGTTTAATTTGATGAATATTCCATTGTTGATCTGACGCAATCTGAACAGTTGCAATACTTTCTTCACTTTAGGAGCTACTTGGTTCACACTAAAATATTGTTCATAATATATGTAATAGAAATTATCTTATTTAACAGATTTAGAAAGCAAACATACCCACGAATACGCATGATGAATGCTAATTTTGGTTCAGGAGGAATATAAAAGTCACCGGATTTCTTTGCGTTTCTTGCTAAACGGATCTCATCTCTTTCCTTCATTCTAAATTCCTTAACATAAGCCTCGGCGCGTTTGAAATACTTCTTAGTTTTCTTCACGCGTTCTTTACGTTCCTAATAAAGAAAAAGAAGAATGGAAATGTCAATCTGATTAACTAAATAAATAGGCATGTAGGGAGAATATTTTGTACAGCTAAAAACTAAGTATTAATAATATAGATAAATAAACAGGATATGTATGGAATGATATTAAATGAAAAAATGTCCATTTTTTAGCATTATTTAAGAAACAGTATTATCATCATAGCATTAAATATTTAAAAGATAAAAATACATATAGAAAAATAAAAGATTGTTTGTGATGGATTTAGGTACAATAGAACAAATTCAAAAGGAAAATAATTACATATTATATATTACATATTAGATAGGTATTCAATTATTTACATTGGTTACAAGACTAAGTAAATTATTTGATAATTTTCATAAATAGTTGAAATGTATAATAATGAAATAAATAAATGTAGGTAAGGTATGATAGAATAGAATAAGAAAAAACAAATATTTTAGGATAGTGAATTATCAGTAGGTAATCATAATAATTTTTCTCTCGGTGGGTAAAATTTTAAAACTTAGAAGATTTTACAAGTCACATTGAATCTATACAAACTTATAAATTCAATTTCAATCAGTGAAATATGTTAAGAAATTAATATGATTTTTACCAGTTTCAATTAGTAGGAAATTAACTTTAGGTAATTTGGTTACATACCTCAATAGCTTTCTTCAATGATTTAAGTTTGAATGCTGTACGCGCTTTGCGTCTTTTGAGTACAGACTCCGGCACCGCCGGAAGCCTCTTTGGGGCACTGTAAACATTAAATTAATTTCAATTTTAATATTTTTTAGTTTTATAATTAAGACGAAATCGTCGTTCGTATCGCTCTTCATTGGACAATAATGAATAAATTTATAATGTTTAAATAACACTTTTTCAGAATTCATAAATGAATTCATAATACGTCTTAACGTTTAGCGGATTAATAAGGATGAAAATTATAACTCACTTGTCATCAACCATTTTAGCAGAACGGGATGGAAACGATCGACACAACAAGTAAACAGTAAATACTAAATGCTAGAGGACTACCAAGTAAAAAGAACAATCTTCCGTAGAAATGTTGTGTCGATACTCAATATTTGAGGTTAGTAGTTACCGATGTTCACGGCTACAGTATGACCATTTTTCACGGGCAAACAATGCGCCGTAATGTGGTATTAATGTTATCATATTTTGACTGATCTTAGAAATGATAACGTTCAATGGACAACGGTCAACACGACCAATCACGATTATAAAGATTTCAATATATTATCTTGAGGCTTGACGACCTCATACCATCTCATACTTTGATACTTATTAATTATAAATTATATTTTATAATCTATGAATTAACATCACGGATCTTATCTAGCTATTCATCTATGTAAATAACTGTAATTTATTGTATTTACTTATTTATTTATAACAACTATTGTTGTATGCTAAAAATTGTCTTTTTATCAATAAGTTAGATGACCTCGATGTCAGTAACACTTTATTAATAATAAAAAAAAAACATCACGGACCAAGATACATTTTTTAAAATTCAAAATACTTCTCACTACTTTTTAAAAATAGAACTAATTTAAAAAAATGGTATAACAAAAATTTTACTAACAAAAAATCTCACATTTATGGTAAATTTTCATATACTATTAGCCATTGGTTCTTCACATGGGTGTTACTATAGTCAAAATTGAAAATTCTCTGGTAGCTTAAAAAAAATTATCTACAAAATACTTGCATTTTGTATATACTATGAAAGTGAAAAAATTTGTCGCTAGTTTCCCTTTACTTGTACCCATAATCTTATTTAACAGGACGTTATTCGCGCCAGTATATATCTCATCATTAGTCGCAACCTCACAACGTGGCCTTTTCGACCACATTATAGAGCAACTAATTTAGGATTAACCCTTTTTATTCAATTAATACTAATTTAATACCATTACAATAATGTTATTTATACTAAATCAAATTTTTAATATCAAAAATTTAAATGGAAACTCCACATTTTGTGTAGTACATTTGTGAATTAATGTGTTTACATAGTGGTATATATAGTAGTACTGTTTATCACTGATCAAAATTTGATCATTGAATGTTACAATTTCCATTTACTATAGGTCTGTGATAAATAATAATCTCATAAGTTTTTTATGGATCAAAGAAAACAATAACACATAATTCACTTAAAAATAATTTGCATGGAGTAAGGATAATAAGTAAAATTATTGTGAAAGACTCAGTTCATTACTGAAATTTATAATGAAATAACAAAAAAAACCATAAATTTTGTAATAAAAGTATATTTTTTTAGAAGTACATAAATTATAATGTTGATATAAACAATACTATAAAATTAATGTTTGGCAATGGTAATTATGTTAAAATTCAGAAATTCAAATAAAGGGAAAACAATGTGTTAGAAATTATAATTTATCCAAGCAATTTAAACGACGTTTAAATGTGATTTTTAGGATAAGATAATATAATATATAATATACATATTATTTCTTATAATAAATATGTATGTATATATTATTTTAGTACCAATAGTACCATCTATTACTTTGTTGTAACAAATTAACTTTCTAACACTTTGTTTGAACATAAGTAAACTACTTTATAGTTTACTGTAACAATGTAATAAACTGATTTAATTGCTAATATAATAATATGAAATAATTATTTACAAAATATATCCATACAACACTGATACTATAATACCATTTAATAGATAATTCTTATGTGTGTTGGATCAAACATTTTAATTTTTAATAACCTCCATATTTTTCCTGAAAATAAGACATATATTAATTATTTGAAATTAATTATAGGTTATCATAAATATATGTATATGTTGTTCTAAAAATATAATATGTTTATGTAGTAGTTTATTATTTTACCTGAAATGATGACATCATGCCATTAGCTAGAGATGATAATTTCCCAGCTACTTTTGTTACACCTTGTTTAACGCTTTCCTTAACATCATCTAGATCTGGTGGTTGGTATGTAGAATTAACACCTGTCATTTCTTCTCTACCAAATAGTTCAGCAGATGAAATACTATTACTTCCTTCAAAACGTGAAAGATTTGATTTCTCAGACTACAATTAAAAAGTAAATTCATATTCAAACACAAATAAAATATTGCAATTATTTTGTTTTACTGAGTACTCAATAGATATATTTATCCCTGTATACATACTATATTTTTCCCTACACAAATCAATTGTAAAAAGTAAATTATATAACAAGGTAAAATATAAATGGCAATTGAAAGATAATTTTTAAAGCCGAATACATTTGTCAAACATTATACAAAAAGAAAATTCCATAGAAGTGTAAAGATTAAACATTAGAGTTGTATGTAATAATAATAATAATAATATTTATTGTAAAACTAATTTTTTTTATTCATATGCTTTCACAAGAAGTTATTATACCTCAATAATTACTGATTATAATCATATAGAATAAATATAATAGAAGGTAAGTTAATTACAATATTAAGAAAGGCTAAGTTCTAATTGACTATGAAATAATTTGAGTATTTGATTCAACAATGAAAAACAATTTCATAATAGATATTAGGTTGAAAATTAATTTTGATAATGATAATTCAATGTTCAGAAATTAACTATTATTCTTTTCTAATTATACTTTGGGATTACTGATTAGGAATATTTTGGTGGTAGTTGAAATTATTATTGAGAAGAAAATTAATCTGAAGATTGTATACCTCCAAGTAAAACTTAATTTGTATTAAATTAATATATTTATTTTTATATAGTCATGTTAAATTGAATTCAATAATATCCAAAGAATATTTTTAATTGATTTATTTATTATATTAAATAAAATAAAGTGTTTGTAGAATTCCAAAAAAAAAATTTCGTAGTAATTAATCAAGGAAACTACTTCCATTTCTTTTGTTACAAAAATTATTAAGATTAGTATTTTTTTCTTTTACTATTGATAATTTACAACAAAATCAAGTATTTATTATTGTAATTATACTTTTATTACTTATATAAAATTACAAGACCGAAATTGATGAAATACAAAGATTTACCCTACATGTTATATAAACATAACTTACTTGTGTTTGATTATCACCAAAATATTGAGTAGATGATATTGATTTAGCACCACCAAATTTTTTAAAAGCTTCATTATTTTCTGAGGGTTGAGGTGCTAAATTGGTTGATCTATTATTTCTACCTTGTCTTCTATTAGAGTTTTCATTAAGAGAGTCCCAATAATCATTTTCAGCTTCTTTGTTTACTTTTTTTGCTGGTTTTATATTATCCCAATCATTTTTAATGACATCAATGTTGGATGGTGTATAAGAAGATTTTAAACTTCTAATAGAGTCATCAAAGTCCATAAAGTCATCACTGGTAATTTGACGATTTCTGTCCAAACAATAAAATATAAAAATAATAATAAATTTAAACCAATATACTTTTGTAAGTTCAAAACCAATTTTGTGTTCTATTGGTCAAAATTTGACATTATTAAACATATTGTGATTATTTTAGTTTACCAATACCTAAATCTTTATATTATAAATAGTAACATAATTTAATAATTAGAG
This sequence comes from Macrosiphum rosae, assembly GCA_016617965.1. Taxonomy (NCBI): domain Eukaryota; kingdom Metazoa; phylum Arthropoda; class Insecta; order Hemiptera; family Aphididae; genus Macrosiphum; species Macrosiphum rosae. The sequence goes on along the minus strand of WHPZ01570151.1, from coordinate 10,594 downwards.
TTAAATATTTTCAGGTTCAGGATCAGAGTAAAAATTTCATTACTTAAAACATTTAAATATTTTTATTTACAATTCTATCCATTTGTATTTAAAAAAAAAAAGGCACAAATCTTACTTGTTCATCATTTTTAAAACCACTTCAGGAGTTTTAGCTTCATCAAAACAATCATAGAATTGATCTTCATTATGGTCTAATGTAGTTTGTTTTTTTACTTCTTTATCTAGTGTAGTCATATCATTTAATGCTGAATGGCTTACAATACTATTAATAAAATAATGAAAGTTATTAGTTAGTATTTACAAAAATCTTATTTATTTATAGTTAAAATATTAAACTTACTTTTTTGAAGTAAATCCCATACCAAGTCTTTCTAATTGAGCAGCTTTTTTAGGATCAACTTGTTTTAATTTTTCCTCTTCTTTACTCTTCTTTAAACTCAAATCTTGATAGGCTAACCTCATTGATGACATCTGTTAATCATAAATCCATTTTTTAAACTGTAAGTTTGGTATCCATAAAAATTTATATTATTCAATTTTATATACCTGAGTTTCTTGGTCTTCATTAGATTTCTCTATATTTTCGGTTTTTTCTGGTTCGCTAAATTTCATTTTATCAGCTAATTCTGCTTCTTTTTCTATATCAGCAAAATTAGCATGTACTTTCTGAGCACCCATACCTAATCTTTTGCCTCCCAACTAAAAGCAAACATTTATTTTACAATGGAATATTTATTATTTTATATACCAAAAAATTGTTATACAGAATGTATCAAGAAGATCAGACTGTTATATACATCAAAATAACATTTGAAAATTCCCATTCGTCGTGATACACCCTGAATATTAATATCATTAAAATCATCTAATGGTTAATCACTCTGAATATTTTATTGACCCGGAAACACGAGTACACACTCAACAAATTGAAGGCTTGAGGATAATTATAAAATACAAATACAATATTTAAAAAAATGGGACGTCTCTTTTACTAGATAGACAACTCCAAGAAGAGTATTCGAGATCATGTAAGATTCAAGAACCATTTTTGATGATTTTTTGTCAGATATGAAAAAGACGCTTCACAACAACTGACTAAAACAATATGGCTATTGATGCCATGAAAAGTAGAATAAAAAATGTATGAAATTAATTTGTATTTTATATTAATGATGTAGGTAGTGTATTTAACTGTGAATCAGAGAGTAGATCCAATATAGGACCAAAAATAAGAGTGTAGGTTGTGTACCGATTTTTTTTTACTTTACAACTATACATTAATTACATAGTTCCAAATAAAATGTTATAAAAATGTATTAGCAATAATTATTGGCAAAATAAAGTTCAGAATAATGCAAAATACTTAACTAATTTGTTATTATTCTTTATCTAAGTTGTTTACTTACTCCGGATCTTTTACTATGTGCTTGACGACCTCCTAATAAAGTTTTATGATCTATTGATTTTTGTGCCGCATCGTTTAAGATTTTAGTGCCTCCTAGAAGTGTTGTATCACCATTACCCTAAAAATAATATACTTTTCAAACTTTAACAATATTAATAATTATGTAAAATGAAAAATTTTGATCACACATACTTGTTTGGGAGAAGTAAATGGCATAAAATTGTTACTTAAAAAGTTGTCGTTACATGAATTAACATTAGTTGTATGTTCTTCAAAGAAATCTACTGGTTTCACTTCAATTGTTTCGTGTGATTGGTCCAAAAACAACTAAATAAAACATAAAGGATATTGATTTAAGTCCCTGCAAACATGTTACATATTATATACTATTTTTTTATGGATATATCTCGTCTTTGTGTCAGTAGAAAATGGTCAATAATGTGTATGGTATAGTAGCACAAACCAGATACTATTACTCTGTTCAGTGAGAGAACGCCCGCCCAAAATTGGTCTTCGGCACATTCCCACCCAATACCCTGCAATTCGGGAACTGGCTTCAGTAGCCGGGTGACACAGGTGTATGCACAGAATCTATACGTTTTCTCGCTGAACTGAGTATAGTAAACACATATTGCAATCAAAGGATTCATACAATTCGTAAAATTATATTAAAAAAATAGTTAGCTATAAGACTTCTATGGGATTTAATTTAAATAAATTGAAACCTCCCTTAACGATCACCTCCAAATAGCGGACGTTTTTTGGGAATACACTACAAAATGTATACAAACTGAACACTATATAGTGGACAACATTTCGGTAACCAAGAGTGTCCGGTATTTAGAGGTTCCACTGTATATTTTCATCAAAAAATTAAAAGTAACAATACATAAATAATTAATAAATACAACTTTTTTTGGGGTATAAAATACCTGTGTTCCATAAGTTTTCATGGCTTGTTTAGCATTTTGTAAAAGTTTATCTCTATATAGTTGAGCAGCTCTGGAATTATATTTTTGCTGTGCATCTTTGGATATGCAATTATGTTGCCTGAAGAAAACTGTCTATAAAATATCATATAATATAAGTTATAAGTGTATAATGTTAAAATCTATAGAGCTATATAAAAATAAAAGTTCTTAATACAGCATTTGAATTTCCACCCAATTGCATTTGCCGCATTTGCAACCATGTCCAATTTGTGTCTAATTGAGTAGACCTTACAAAAGTCAAATGAACTCCCAAGCTCCTATGTACTGCAGAACAATCCAAACAAATAAACACACCATATGTAATACTCGACCATGTTGGATTTTTTGAATTACAGTCAAAACATGTCTGAAACAGTTATATATTGATATATTTTCAAAGTTGATGAACAATAGAAGCTAATTTGTATTTAATATTTTAAGGTAATCAATTGGTTTATAGATATTTGAGTTAGATAAGTAGACATAATCAATACGATGAATTTACTTGTACACATTATAATAAATTACTAGTAGAAAAATATTCAATTTGAATATTATACTTTTGTAAGTTTAATTAATGTACAAGCATTAACCAAAATCATCTATTAGGTGATATTTTAAGCATACTAACCCCCATTTTCCCTTTAATAGAACATGTATTCTAATTCTGATTTTTAGAATTTGTAAGTACACCTAAAGACTATATTTTCAAATTTCTGATATAGACCATAGTGTCCTGTGATGATACAAACCTCTATTTTTCAAATGAGAAAGCTTCTTTTTTACTGCAAACTATTTAACGAATGATTTTTTTAAAAATGTATCTGATTCAAAATTCTAATGAGTAATTTCTGAGGTGTAAAAATGTTTATACTAAGGATAATAATCCTTAAAAATATAAACTATATGTAATAACTATTATACTTGGATAATTTTTACAAATTATTTATATTTATAGATCAATAGTAATTTATAACTTTTTCAAATTGTGTAGGCCCCCAATTAACAGATTACCATAGACATAATATTATCCTTAGTAAACAAAGTTATATAACTCAAAAACTACTTGCTTGAATTTTGATTTACACATCAAAATTCTCAAAAAATAATCTCCTTAATAATTAAAAACAAAAAAATAGGGGCTCCTATTTGAAAAAGATAATTTAGTATTTTCACAGGATCATCGTTAAGTGATACAAAAGTCTCAAGAATTCAAAAACAAAGTCTTTAAGTATATTTAAAAATTCCAAAACCAGAATTTGAATGTATGCATAACTAAAGCATGGAAATAGAGTGAGGATGCTTAAAATCTCCTATATAATTAAAACATAAAAAAAACTCAATTAGTGAAATGAAACTAATAGAGTCAAGCAAAATATAAATTGAATTATTTAATAAATATATAGGTATGATTTTTAAATAAATTTTTCTAGGGGAAATAATTTTACTTCCTGTATTAACATTGAATAAAATGTATATTTAGATATTATTTAATTTAATATATTTATAAAATATGAACTTTTAAATTATCAGATTTTTATTATATTGATCAATTGATGATCAAGGTCTAATGACTTGCATACAATTTACTATTAACTCATACTAAAGTTATATACATTTTAGACTATAGTACAGAGTAAAAACTTATAGTAAGTAGTACAGTAGTATTTTAAGTATAATTACTTTATTGACTGGCAACGCTCTAAGCCGCTGGAATACAATTTCTATGTCTTCGCTATTAACTTTTGCTTCAGACATATTGTTGATATTTAATGCTAATAATATATATTAAGTTATAAAGTTATAAAGTTTTGCAAAAGTGGTAACTATAATAGAGTTGTAAATTGTATATTATTATAATTTATAATCATACCATACAAGTAATGATTCACTAATAATCTTCTGTTACCTGTAGTTATGTTAGTTAATATAAATGGCAATAATATAATGTAATTTTAGAACTAAAAGACTCTTTGTGTAAGACGGAATGCAATAATAATATCATTTGCTATATTATATAATTTTAATAATAACTTTAACTTGAAAGTTGTAAATTTTAATACTTTTTACACAACTGGTAAGTAGTAACTAGTAAGCAGAGAAACCTGAGAAAGTGAGAAACTATTATAGAATTTGTTGATAAGATAAAATTGAATCTCAATCACATTCAGTATGACCGGAGATGACGTTTACCATGAATAATGATGATGTCATCAAAATATACAGAGAACTTTAAATTATTATTGAAAGTTTGGTACGATTGATCATTATCAAATTTTGTTATCAAACACATGTTAAAAACACATCGTTTTAATCACAAGATAAAAAATTAAAATTAAATTTATTTGAAATTTAAAATTTAAATAGTAAATTAGTTATTGGTTGTTATTGGTGATTAATAATTGTAATACCAGAATTATTAAAAAGACAAACTTATTTATATTTTATACGTATACATATAAAGAAATTAAACGAAAATAAATTATTAAATAAATTTTATTTTCACTTGTATGATGAAGTGTTATAAAAATATACATAAATGAGTAAGTATTGATATTTTTAAATATTTAGTAACAAAAGGTATATAGCTAATTTTGAAAACTATATCCGTAGGTAGTCTCAAAATATACAGATTAAACATTAAATTAATATTGTTTCTATATGGTATAAAAATATACTATATTTTACTAACACAATAAATACAATTTCAGTAATTATATTAAATTGTACCACTATATTTTTAGTTTTTGAATTGTACCTGCAAACAAAATTGTTTGTTTTTGTTTAGAATAAATGCTTCAAAAGTTTAGTGTAGAATTTCCTTTATAACAACATAATACCAGTGGTGCTTGAAAATAAATAAAATTAAAGAAGTAAAACAAATTTATAATTTAAGCTCTTGGACTTAATAACATAGGTTTTTCTGTATAAAGAAATGCATGTCAATATATTTCAAATATGTTAAATATATTTTGATAATTTTTTTTTTTTTTTTTTTCAGGTAAAATGAAAATATTTAAACAATTTAGTACAAATTTAAAAATATACACCAAAATTATTCACATGAAAACAAGACATAAAACCATAAATTATAATGCTGTTTGTACTAAATTGTATCAAACAAATCCTTTAAAATTAGTATTCCCACTTCAGCAATTTCACAGAAAATATTGTTTTCATTCTTTTAGAGGAGATGAAACTGATAGTGATACTGAGGATATTGAACAAAAACGAGACATTAAAAATATTATATTACTAGATAATGATGATACACTAGCAATAAAAATAAGTGAATGTAAATCTTTGCAAGACATTTTTGATATCTTGAGAAACAACAATAATCAATTGAATTGGAAAAATATCTCTATGGCCATAGCTATGGTTAGAGAACTTCAAATAATATACTACAGAGTGTGCATGTTTGAAAAGAATTTGAATTCTTATATCACTCCTGAGGATAGTTTTGAAAACATTTTAACAAATAATGATTTTTTGAACCTATTGAATTTAATGGAAGAACATTACAAGTTGATGAACATCCAATGTTTATCTTATAGTTTATTGTGTTTACATAAAATTGGAGTTGATATAAATTGTACAGTAAGTAAAAAACTATCATATAGGCTGCAAAAAATATTGATGACCACTCCTGTAGAAGAAATAGAACCCTGCATATTATCCAGATTTACTGTATCAATTGTGAGTCATAGAGACCTTTTGGGTCTGTATATCCTTAAAGACATTTGGCCAATTATATTAAAAAAACTAAGTAAGAACATACATTTGCTAACTACAAATTTAATTTTACTTATGACTTATTATTTGTTGTCTTAGATTTATGCGAAACTTATGAAGATATAAAACATATTTCCATATGTTTGTACAATTTGCCGTGGTTTTTAAACAAATCTATCATGGACAACTTTGTTACAATAGTTGAACACACTTTGCTGAACAAACCCCAACATGATGATAAAATTAAATGCATAGTGAAAGTGCTGAGACTAATAAATAGTCCTTACTGGATTAATCAAAACATTGATCTCACACGATCTTTGTTGCTCAATTTGCAAGGTGTTATTAAACACATAGCACTATATGATATGATACAACTACAAATGGTATGGAATATGTTTTGATCACACATTCAATCTAAAATCATATTCTAAAGATTAATTTAATTATTTTAAAAAATGATTAATTAACAATTGTTTAAGATTATTGTGAAACAATCTGAACCATATCAGTTATTTGAGGAAATACACAACGAGACATCTAAATGGCTATCCAAAGCAGATGTTGATACTGACATCACTGTACTTCGACTATTATCTTGTATAGTACCATCTTCATCTGCATCTAGACGAAAACATATAGAATCCTTACTAAGAAAACAATTTTTATTAAACAATAGTTTTTCTCAATTATGTATTGGACCCTTGTTCAATATTATCAGAAATTTAAAAACATCTGATTTACATATATGCAATGCTTATTGGTCAAGTGTATTGGATTGGCTAATATCTGGGAAACCCTTAATTCGTGAACATCATAAGCTATTACGAATATGTAACAGGTTAACATTTTTAATTTACATACCTCAGTGGCATGATCAGATTGAGAGGGGCGGGGGAGTTAATTTTATTAGCATTATAATTATTGTTTTTATATTTTATTAGTTTAGAAAACTTGATTTTTTTTTATAGATACATGAATTTTAATAACAATATGTCTGGAACATACAGACATTATAAATTTGAAAATCAAATGATCAATTGGTTAAATGAGGAATTAGAGCATGGAGTGTCAGCAATAATTCCATCCAAATTTAGTAAAATATTTTCATTTTTTATAAGCTATCCTAATGAAAATATTGGATATGAAATGCCTGAAGTAATGGTTAAAAAAGTATTAGATACTGTTGGTCAATATAGTGTATATGATTGTTACATTATTAGTAGAGGTCTGAATACGGCATTTATTAATCGAAAGAATAAAACATCATTGCCAATGTTCTTAGATCAATATGTAAGTAGCGTTTATTTATTTTACTTTAAACTGTAATATTAATTAATTAATATAATAATATTATTATATACTACTTTTGTACCAATTGCATTCAATATGCTTGTTTATTGTTTTACCTATTTGGAATCACAAAATAAATAATTAATGAATAAACTAAAATATTAAAATAAGTAAATATGTATAATATAGACTATAGTACATAATACACTATTTTATAATAATTAATAAGTACAATTCAAGATTAAAATGTGTTCATCATCAATTTTTTTTACCTACTTTCAGGTATATAATGTTTAAGTAACATGAATTTTCATATATTGTTGTTATTGGATATTGGATATTGTCAATATTTGAAGCAAAGGTAATCAATGTTTGTATTTATTCCTGTTATAGACTCTAGAATTTTTCTTTCAAATGTAACTGGTTCAATTTTTTCTGAATACAAAAAATTGTCTTCTAAAAATTTTTTTACTCAAAAATAAGACTAAAATTTGGGACTTGCCACTTACCACATTTCTGAGATAAATTCCATTTTTAATTTTTGGCACATAGTCTGTTATTGATTTCAAGTCAAATTATAATATATGAAATATATTAAATATATGAATATATTATGGTGTATATTCTTATTCCTGTATTTACCTTCCCAAATTTTAATTAAGATTTATTTCAAAGAGTTTATAATTATATTGTACTAAATCAATAAGTTATTCAATTCCATAATTAATATTACAATCCAAAGTTATAACATAAAACCTGACATTTTAAAGGATCAGTAAAAATACATTGAATGCAATTAGTATATAAACCTGAAATATATTGAGGGCAATTGGTACATTATTTGTTACATTTTAAAGCGGATAATATAGATATATAAACTGTGTACAATGTACATATTATATACCTATATAATTATAGGGTATTATGTTTAGAAAATGACAACATACTGAATTGAATTAAATATATAAATTGATATATTATATATTTATATACAATAGATTTTATATCTTATACAATCAACTTTGATTTCTGCATTACTTTGTATACTTATACTTTAATCATTTTTAAATTGTTATTAAGGTGAGGCTATGTACTGCACTTAACAAAAGATGTTTAGAAATTCTAAATCGAGAACCAAATTTAAGTATAGATCAAATAAATTCCTTGTATCGAGGATATAATCATCGATATAATGTTAAAGAACCAGAACTATTTTATAAAATACTGGATAGGTAAATACTATAAAATGTAATTTTTCTAATAACATTAGTTTTTTTAAAATATTTAATAACAAAATATTTTACAGGTATAAAAACTTTACATCTGAACATTTTTCATCTAGGACTATAAGAGAACTGACTTACAATTTAGTTACATCTGATTGGTATGATGCTGAGCTCTTAGACAAATGCTTGAAGTATTTCATAAAAAATCACAAATATTTGTTAGCCGAAAATGTAGAAAAAATATTAACAGTATTTTTTTTGTATGGAGTTAATAGTGAAAAATTTATAGAATTCCTACCTTATGCAACTGAAATCATTAACAGGTAAAGTTAGTCTTAAATAATTCATAGTTTTAATTTAATAATTTATTTTTATTTTTAGGGATAAATTTAAAATGTCTGGTTTAAATTTCATGAGAGCTTCACTTGCTTTATGTTATTTTTATAGTCTACCTACATCCATAAAAGATTATTTATTTAGTGTTGAGTTCTTAGAAAAATTAGATGATGAGTTAAATAACTGTTATGCTAAGGTGAATTGTATATTTATATTTAATAACTAAATTACTACTTTAATTTAAACATAATTTTTTTATCACAAAATATTTTTAGGCTACATATCCATTAAAAGTAAGGCAATTATTAATGATATTAAATAGAGCTGTATGTATTGATTATCCAGAATTTGATGTACCGTGGTTTCATACTAGGTATTGTGAAGAAATCCAGTCATTAGGTACAAAAAAGAATATCACAATATTAATATACAAATTACTATTTATTTAATTATTTATTTTTTAGTTCCTAAACATACTGGTTCATTTTATTTGGACGTGGAAAAAAGAGTAGGTCAATTAATTAAAAATAAAGGTTATCTGAAAGCAAACTCTTTTTCTCCATATGGATACAAATTGGATTTTGAAATAATTCTGAATAACTCAAAACAGTTTAAGAGGGAAAATAAAAATGAGAAGTAAGTTTACATTTATTAAATATTCAAAATATTAATTGATACATTTTCTACTAGATTAGTTTTGCTTCTTCTGAATGAAAAAGATTTGCGAAAGACTGATAATGAAATGAGAGGGCTTTCTAAATTGAAGCAAAGGCATTTGGAAATACTTGGATATAGAGTGGTATGGATTAAAAAGTCTATATGGAATTCCATGTTTATGACTGAGCCAGAAGCTAAATTATCGTATTTAAAGAGTTTAATTTGGAAAAGACCTTGACAATTAAAATTTTAATGTCAAAGATGATTATATTTTTTTTGAGTATTTGTCCATTATGGATAATAAATAAAATGTATTCCTATTCAATTGCATTTAATGAAGTATAGACTATATTATAACTACAATTTACAATTGACAGAATACAGAAAGCTCATCTAAGGAATTAGTTAAAGTATAACTTCGTTTGTATAAAATATATTTACAATTTTAGTGTTCAATATACATAATTGATTAATGATTAAACTTATTTTTGTCTACCTACTTTTAGATTCTGAGTGAAACGATGAATGTATTGATTTTACAATGATGTGTGTTTTTATATTTTTTTATTTTTTTATTTTTGTGTCTGTGTACACGATAAGTAGTTGAAATAATGCTTCGATTATCAACTTCAGTATCTTGTTCGATTGGAAAGTGAATATCGTTGGTGCATTGGGGAGGTAAAAATTTAAAATCCCCAGTACTTTTCAAAAGCGCCAAGAAAAATTAAGGAAAAACGTGAATTTTTACGCAAAATCGATTTTTTAGAAAATTGAATTTGGTTTTTGGTGTAACTTTAAAACAAATGACCGTAGATACATGAAATTTTCACTGGTTGTTTATATTTGCATTGTCTATACACCATGCCTTTTTCAAAATATTTTGATTTATTTTGAACTGTTTAGGGACATTTTCATTTTTCATTTTTTTTTAGTTTTTTTTCTAGAAATATCAATAAAATGTTATTTGTTGG
>WHPZ01570131.1:0-10081 GCA_016617965.1 Macrosiphum rosae | reverse complement strand
TACTTTACAATATACTTAAATAAAAATAAATAGGTATAAATATAATATAATATAAATACATTTTTGAAATCATTTTTTTATCTATATTTACCTATGCGTCCTATGCTGGCCACGGGCCGGTTAAAACTTAACAATCCGTAGTTTGGAGACCCCTGCGTTATAGGTACCAATATGGAAATTAACATATATTTTGTCACTAGATATCTTAATGTTAGATGAATAATAATATATATTATTTACAATTTTACTATAGCCCATACTAATAATATACATAATATTAAAGGTATACCTTATAACCAGGCGTATAATTTTCTTTTCAATCATAATAGTTTTTCATTAATATTTTAAATTTAATAATTATTGGTTATTTGTGTTTATATTAAATGAATTTACGTTAAAGTCATTTACTTTTTTAAGCCAGTACATTAATACTATAGTAAAGTTATGTTTTAGATTCTGAGTGCAGCGATATATGTATAATTTATTGCAGTTGATTATTGGCGATTGGAAGTGATACCTACGCTGTAACGGGGAAGCTGTGTACCTATCATTAATTATAATATGTTATTTTTCCAGTGTCCTGTTAAAGGTCCCCCCGCCGGCCCGAAAATGTACGAGCTTTCAATCGCCAATAGTTCTGAAGAAAACATTAAATATTATTATCTTAAAAGTCATGAGTACAAAAATGTACATCCTGTTAATTTGTTTTGTATAAAATTGTTCACCTATATGGTTCACCGCATCCGTCCCCAATCGGTTGCAACTGTACCTATAGATAACGCATTACTACCTATCGTTATTGAACTAGCTAACATATTATAATTATTGTTGTTTGGGATTTTCGCAGATGGCGTTGAACCCGATTGACACTGCCATATGCTGTTTCGTAGGCAAAGAGTTGTTTCGGTTGATGACCAAAGCCGAGACGGACTGGCAGCAATATGGTTTCCGCGAAGCTGACGGTATACACTTTACATGCGTATGTTGGTTGTGCGGAGACAGGTACATACTATACGTATATATACGTCTAATGTCTATAATGTAGGTATTGTATATACTTTGTTCTATTTCTATATATACATAAAATATTATAATATAATATAATGACTAATGAGTAATAACAGATGTGATATGTATATTGATCAATGATCAACGTTTCTCAATTATTTCATCCGATGTATCCCTTAGTGATAGAAAAAGCGCTTGCGGAAACCATAACAAAATTAAATGACAATAATAGCAATAATTTTCTTATTTTATTTTTTTAACTAAATGCCAAAATATAAATATGAATGATGTTACCTATCTTTATTTAAATATTTAATCCTTATACAAATATACCATTGATAATCATCATAAACTATGATAAATTTGTATGAAGTTAATATAAGAGTATATCTATAACTTCCTATAAGCCTATAATATAAAACAATGCATTTAACTATAGGTACTGTAATACCATTATAGTAAGTAGTAATCATTTTTTGAGATTGCCCTCTTTTTTTATCTATTGGTTTTTAAGAGCTTTTTAAGCGATTTTTCGAAAATTGTTTGGACTTTAATTCCAGAACCCTGATAATGACATTTATGAAACAAGAAAAAAGTTTAAATAAGTGGAATAAAAATAAAAAGTTAAGAAAAGTCCTTAATTATCCATGTAGTGTAGACGTGTAATAAAAAATGAATAAAAAAAAATAATTGAATTTCTGACATTATGAAAGTCACTCTGGTAAACTCGATGTTATCCGACCACCCGGGCGTTTACTTGCACGTGTAACGAACCATTATATGATTTTTATTAATTGTATGTATTCTTTGGGTGTACAGATGTTTGGCGGGCACCGCTGACGGCAATGTCATTCTGTTCAAGAACGGTGAACTGCAAGCTTTGTACCGTGTTGACGCGATCAGTGAAATAGACGTGACAACGATAATGACAGAGGTCTATTTGTCTTTGACTACGAAGCCCGCTAATTTATCGAGAAACGACATCATCCGGAGCTGTTTTACATTTGAATCTGGTCTGGTACTACTGGTTGGTGACTCTACCATCTATCATTTCGGGAAAACGGATGAAGGACGGAGGTAGATATTCACACACACATATAAGTTATGGACTTAAAATGTGGTGATTGAGTTGATTTTAATTTTCGCAGATACGAGAAAATCTACGTGTTCGTTAAGGAGAAGTATCGGTACTTGCAGCAGGAAGATTTAAAGGGTGGGTTACCGATGCATTACATAGAGAGCGCGTGTGTTAGCCCCAACGGCAAGATATTGACGTTCATCACGAAACGGCCTCAACTGTACCAGGCACTTCTGTCTCAGCTGGATGAAAACGATGACGTATCGACAATGCCTGTATGACAATATAATTAAATATACATTATTAATGCTGTCTACGTTATCGAGGAGATACTTATAAGGTCTAGCATAGGAACTAGGAACGACTATAGTGACGAAATCTTGATGCTGCTAAAATTATAACTTACACGGTACTTTTCAGTTTGTAAGAAAACCATTCAAACTCTTTGATTCAGGTGTGTAATTTTCCACATTTTCTTCTTTTGTTTATCATATGCACTCGAATAAAATTCAAAATCTAGAAGTACGAATTTTTTTTATTACTTCGATTACTACTGCGGCGTTTAATATTTTTTATGAATTGATTTGACAATACATTAAAATAATTTTCTCGAATTCCAAAATCAATGATCCATACAGATATTTAATAAATTAAGTATGTGGTTTGTTGATGAGGTAAAATGCAGGTATTGAATCTATTAGAGGCAATTCGAATACACAAAGGGTCTATAAAGGGAAACTCCTATCACTCCTCAATGTAAAAGTTTATTTAGTAACCTAAAAAAAAAAAAATCATGAAATATAAGTAAAATATAATAAGCCTGTGTCATATTTCTATCAACAAACGGGAAATTATTAAAAATTACTTTTACTACAAAATAAAAATTAGTTTTTTAGATTCGTATAGTATACTTCACTGAAACGCATTTTTAGTTTTTTTTTATTTTTTATTTTTTTATTTTTAGAAGCATTGTCTAAGACTTTCAAAAATAAATTCATCAACATACGGGTCCTATTAATTATAGTTAATGACGCTTATTATACGATATAAATATATAATCAATATACATTATACAATAGTGTAACTAGCATAAGGTCTTTAGATATAATATTATTATTGTTTTACCTGCGTGGCTGCATGTACGTATTTCTCACCACGGGTTTGGTATTTTCCTGTTTATCTGTCAGAATTTGCCCACCATACCCGGACCACTCGGCGTGGATATGCATCATGGCATCGTGGAGAGCTTATCGACAAGCTTGTGGAAACCGTTACTGATGACATGCGGCAAATTGGATTTCACCATCAAGGTGTGGGACTATGTGCAGTGCACGTTGCTGCTGTCCAAACACTACCCAAAACAGGTGTGCGTCGTTTCAATGCACCCCACCGGACTGTATTCTGTAACAGCATTTTCGGACCACATGGAGTTCCAGATGGTTCAGATGGACGATCTTGTGTCGTTAAAACATTTCCCAATCAGGAACTGCACAGCGGTCACGTTCAGCGGATCCGGTCACAAGTTTGCTGTGGCTAAACCAGGCGCCATAGATGTCTACTGCTCGCTATTGTTCGTAAAATGTTTTTCATGCCACGGACACTTGGGACCTGTAAGTATCACACGAATTTATGCATTAATTATATATTGAGTAATGTAATATGTAGTGTATGAATTTTGAACCACACAATTATAAAAAACAATTTGAAATAATGAAATAAAACCCTTTAAAAAGGCTTTAAGAAATCTATAACAACGTGTTCGATTTCAGTTTTATTGAAGAATTGAAAAATTAAAAGTACTATTCTCGTTTTTTTTTCTAATTTATGAAATTTATTAACTCTCTAAAAAGGCACTACTTACAAATTTCAAAATAACAAAAGTATAAAATTCAAAATTGGCCCAAAAAATTCAAAATATAATTTTGTAAAATTATTCTGTGTAAAATTGTAATTCACATTTATTGATTTAAATCTGACCAAGCTTTATTTTGAACTGATAGATAATAAAATCAAATACAATAAAAATGTGCGGTGTTGTACCCATGGGGGGGTCTGCCCCCCCATTTCTGGACCATTTATTGACAGGATTTAAAAGTCTTAAGATGCAAACCACTGATTGTATACTTTTTACAGGTTAAAAAAAAGTGGACCCCCTTTGAAAAATTCCTGGGTACACCCCTGAAAACGCGTAATCAATAGCAGTAAGTTATTGTACATTAAAAAAAATATAAAACTGAAATCGTAAAACTGTTTTCTATTTTCCTATATTACAGTGATGTCTTTAAATACAATATTATATTATAATATAATCAATAAAATGTTTAGTTATAAAAAGAGTTATGTAGGCCTTGTTTTAATTATTTTTTTAAGCTTATTAACGACATTTTAATAGTTTTAGTGCATAAGCTCATTATACTTAGTACCAATGACATAGGTACGAAAGTCCTTATTCTAGTTATAACAGAAGGTACCAAAAGTCCAATGATAACTGTTTACCTATTACCTATATTATACTAACCATTTATATGATGCCAATTTATCTTTGACCAGATTGAGAAGTTGGTCTGGTGCAACCACGACTTGAACATAGTCGCTTATGACATCGTTGGTGCCATATGCACATTCGACACAAAAACCGGAAATGTACTCATGCACATTGCGCCCTACTCGGGAGCGGCTTATACGGATTTGGCAGTTGCGCAAGACGTTAATCAATTATTCGTCATTGCCAGGGATGGCAGTTTGAAAGAAGTCTACGATCGAAAGGTTTTCAATTTTATTTACGTTTGTTTATGAAAATAACGCTCTAAAATAACCCATCCCCATAAGAATATTAATATTTTATTAATATTAATATTTGGTTTACGCACTGCATTGAACCAAAATACTTTCTTCTTTTACCCAATTTTGAAGTTCACTTTGTAAACGAATACAACGTTACTGCCGTCTACTCAATTTCGGTATCATTTTGTACTATGTAAATTAGGTTCAATTTAAATAACATAATATTAAATACTATTATACAAAAATAAGCTTTAAATTAAAAATATATCCTTATAATTGACACAAATGAAGCGTAGACAGTGTTATCTTTTAAGTTCTACAAAAAGGTAGATATACTCAAAAATCAGTGGGCAATATGCCAATGAACCAGAAAAATTCAAATTCAAATAGCAAATATTTCTACTATTTAAGTTTTTAAAGATTAATGATCAATAATTACAACAAATTCTATTGTGGCGTTATAGTAATATAAAATAGCCTATTTATATCTAAATAGTAAATTGTGTTATTAATTATGCATAATATATTTTTATTTAAGGTTAAACGTGAAGTGAACTTTTATGGAACACCATTGAATGCAGTATCCATTTCTAAGTCAAATTTGATTTTATTCATAGCAGCCGAAAATGGCGTTATATTGACCGTAATATTACCTATGGGTGTTCAAATCGAATACAAAGAATTCAAAATCCACAGTCATAGCATCAAGAAGGTATGTTAGGTATGAAAGTTGTCTTTGGATACTATTATTTCTAATGACAAATAGTTTAATATTAATATTTTTTTTTAAATTAAGGGGCTCCAGTCGGTCGTGTTTTAAGGAAACTAATATAGGCAATTTAACATGATGTCATTAAAATAACTTGTAAGTGTGTGCAGAGTAAACGAACTTGTGTGAGTTTAATCCGTAATTGTTCTCGGTCAATATTTTCTAGATATGTCTTAAATTATAACAGTAGGCCCACATAATATCACCCGGTAGGTTGGTCGTTATTTATAATCGTCGTAAATTAACTTACGTACGCAAAGGTATTGGCAAGGATATTAAATTAGATAAAATTTTTTCAATTTAAAAAAGTGGTATTTAGACCAAAAAGCCAGCAAAAACTAAAGGAATTTGGTTTGACGGATTTTAATTTTTAAAACTTTAATTGATAACCAAGTTTACTAGGATTCGATCGAGGCGATTTTGAATATCTATTTTTTCACCTGTGATATCCATGAATAAAAATATGATATTTTTGTATTTATATTATTCATTATGTCACTAACAATAATTGGAATATTAAAAATCAACTCTGATAAAATCTAGTAAACTTATTAATCAATCATAATCCGTTTTCAAAATTAAAATACTTCAAACCAAATTCCTCCAGTTTTGTCTGGCTTTATGGTATAAAAGTTACTTTTTTTTCATCGTCTGGAGCCCCCTTAAAGGCAAATAGTCTAAAATAAAATTATCAAATTATAATATGTGAAAATTAAATAATGTGCGTGTTTTGATAAAGTAAAAATTATTAATTATTTAATTAAGTTCAACGGATAATAGTTGAATTACATCTCACCATAAAGATAATATACTAGATTATAATAATTTTAATTTAAAATAGTTTGAAGTCACTAGGCAATTATATTAAAAATACGTGATTCATAAAAACCCACACAGTTTTTCATTAAACTTTCATTGTTTATGAATTAATAAAATTATTTTGTTCTGTTGTAATAATTATAAATACATATGTATTATGATATTTGTATTATTATTGAAATGTGATTAAAGAATTTTTTATTTGTCGACATGTACCTATTGGTTACCTATTGGTAAAGATGTGTTTGGGGACAGACGGCTCAGTTTTGGTTTCTTGTTCAGAAGATTCGAATATATGTGTATGGGAAGTGAAAAACACAGCGAATAAGTCTAGGAAGATTGATAAACCGCTTGTATATACTGATGACATATTAATCAACTTGTCAAAGTACGATAAATTGCATGAAAATATCAAGACAATTGAAACAGCGGTGAATAAATTAGAGACAGAAAATACAATTAATGTAAATACAACTATAAATACAAATGAACAGGAAATTAAAGATATAAACAAAGCAAACACAACACAATATTATGAAACCATTAAAAAAAATGAAGTAATAACCTTTGTATTGAAAATGAATAATAATACAATATTAATATATAAGTGATTTAAGGAGGAACAAGAAAAGCAAAAAAAAATTATAAATAAACTGAAAGTTGAGTTAAATCAATTAATTGAAACAAATGAGCAGGACGTAGTCAATTTAGAATCATGTTATAATAAAGAATTAGTACACAAATACAAAACATTTTCAATTCTTGAAAAAAAAGGACTTATATTAACTTCTGGATCAACAAAGTAATTTTTTTTATGATTTATTACACTATAATATTATAATTTATAATTTACTACGGTTGAATTAGAAATTTAGAAGATATTTTAGATCAAGAGTTACAGGAGGCAAAAAGTAACTACGATAAGCAACTTAGAGAAAAAATTGAAGACATATTACTTGTATATTATGATATGATTTAATACTATAGTGTATATCGAGAAATTTGAAATAATGATTGCATTTGTTTTTAGGCGAAGGAAAAACTGATTAATGAAAAAAATATCACTAAAATGTTGGTGGGTGATACTGAGAACAATGTAGATGAAAATGTTTTCAATATAAAAAAAAAATTCACCGAAAAGCTGGAAAATATGAATGAATTATATTTAAAAACTATGAGTACCTTAGCAGAGGACAAAATTAAACATAACTTGTATGTAGTTTTAGCACGCGTTAATACATAGGTAACTGTATCCACCGAGATCTGACAAAAAAAAACTACTACTTAAACGTATGACAAAAATTGTTAATATTATGTTATTAGCAAATTATTTAAGAAATATATTCATGTTAGCAAATTTTCAAAAATAATATTTTTAAAAAAGTTATTACGTTCCAAAATTATTTAATAAAAAAATTATAGATATTTAAAAAAATTCTAAAAAATAAACTACTTGACTTATATAAATGTTTTTACCATCAAAATTGTTCTTATAATTAGATTCATAAATTGGCTATTTTAAATTTATATAAAAAATTTTAAGTCAAATTATAATTTTTTTATTTTCAGTATTAAAAAATA
Source organism: Macrosiphum rosae (assembly GCA_016617965.1). NCBI lineage: Eukaryota > Metazoa > Arthropoda > Insecta > Hemiptera > Aphididae > Macrosiphum > Macrosiphum rosae. Next base: position 2,042 of record WHPZ01570131.1, on the reverse strand, counting down.
AAAATAATTTTTTGTATATTATACGTGTAGCGCGAGTGGCTATAAATTATATAAGTAAAAAAAAATTTTAATTTTGTACATAGCAAAAGTTATGGCATTTGTCAGACTCGGTGGGACACCCTGTATGTACACTGTATATCAATTATAAATACTGTTTAGGTATACTATAAGTATCGAGGAACTAAGGCAGTCAGTGGCCCTTCTTGAAAATGATATGGAAGAATTAAAACTGGCGGATGCTAAAAAAAAGAATAGAATTTTTGTTTTGACCAGATTACTGAAACAATCCAAGGATATTATACCGCAAAAAGATTCCCAAATTCTAGATCTTAAGCAACAAATGTCACTATTTGTAAAAGATTTAAATATGCTTAAGGAAGATATAGTTGAATTAGAACAAACCACCGAACCATTAGAGTTAGAAATACAAAATATAAAAAATTCAAATGATCAAGTAACTAACAATTTATTTACCTATATTTTAATAATTGTTGTCATTTTCAAGTAGTAGTCAACTATTCAAAATATAATATAATTATTTTTATGTATATTTATATGCAGATAGACAGTAAACTCGAAGTGGATATTATAGCATTGAAACGTTTAGGTATATTTTATGATGAATTAATAGAAAGGAAAGATGACACCAAAAATGAACTAAATAATAAAAGACAAAGCTTAGAAAAATTGACAAATAAAATCAAACAAATGGAAATTGATATACGTTTGGCTTCTCAGTATTACCATAATAAATTTGAAAACAAAAGATTATTAACTGTAAGTTGAATGGTTATTTAGAGTTAAAAAAAAAATGCATGTACATATATTGTTTAGGTTTTTTTCAATAAATACGTAGGAAAAACTGAGATTCGTGAGATCAAAGAAAAAGAAATGAAAGGGAGAGAAGAGTTTTTAAAGCAGGATGATTTTTTGAAACATCGTATCGGTAATCTGAAAGAAGCGTTAAACGCATTTGGCAAGAAAAACGAATTTTATTATTCAACAATGGAAGAAAACACGAATCTTATTAACGAAATTAATATTCTACGGAAGGAGGCTAATGTCTATTTAAACAAGTACAGAAATTTCAAATATTTATCGAAGATTAAACGTGTGGACGAGTTAACAAGAAAAAAAAAGAAACAAATCGAATAAGTGTAAGTAAATTATATTATGTTTTGAGTGTATTTCGCCAGTTAAGAAAACGAAATTAAATTTTCTTAAATTTCAGAAATATTAATTTAAAAATAAATACTGATATTAAAAATAATAAATTAAATGTATTAAATGGGTTAGTGGATGAATTATTTAAATACAATATTTATAAAATAAAAATAATTTTTAGTTGTATGAACAATCAACAAACAAGATATGTTTTTATAAGCATTAAATAGTTATTTTAATAGCACATGTCACATGATATAATTATTGTAAAATGGAGAGAATTCTTTAGTATTGACAAAATATTACTTTATTATAATGTAGTTTCTGAAAAAAATTATGGTTAGGTCAGTGGCGCAACTAGACACTTGGGGGCCCTAATGTCAAATATAAAATGGGGCCCCTATAAGCCAAACATGTAAATGGGCTTAAACAATCAAAGGTACACGGTACACCGCTTCCTCCACACCCATAAGGTTATCAAAACCTTTCCATTGTTAATTATATAAAGCGAGAAATGAATATTTTTGTTACGGATTTGCTCCGAAAATGCATGACCGATTTAGCTGATTATTTTTTTGATGTGTTCGTAATTAATAAAGGTTAATTTGAAAATCTGGATCTACAAAACGCTCTACATAATATTGAGAGATACAATAGTAGAGAATATCAACTCTTGATAGTTAATATATTTATATACAGCACATATAATCTAATGCAATTCAGATGTACCAATATAAAATATATATTGAAGTAAAGGGTAAGTATTTTTTTTATATAGGTACCTATCGTCTTTGCCTACAGTTCTATCATATAATATATTAAAAAATACAAGTTTTGATCTTTATAAAAGGACTTGGATTCTTTCTATTGACCTTGAA
>WHPZ01570120.1:0-11092 GCA_016617965.1 Macrosiphum rosae | reverse complement strand
AAAAAACCTAGAATAACTATTTTAGTTATTTTGTTATGATTGTATATTATTCGTGGGTACTTGAAATTTCTAAAGTACACTATTATATATCTATGATAGTATCAGGATTTGTTGTTGATGAATAACGCGTTATAAGTACCTAATGGATATTGTGATATGATTAATTTGGAATTTATTATAGGTACCTATTATATGTCAATTTTTTTTAATTCCATAGATATACAATATATGTCGTATACCTAGACTGACATACCGTCTCCGCTCAGAATCGTTTTTCTTATACAATGATATAATATCATTGAATTCAAATGTAATACCATCCATTATACAGTGACCCACTTGTAACCAACTGTACAGCAGAGCGACACCCACTTGCCCACCTTTTTTTTTATTTGTCTTGTTAATTTTTAGATTGTAATTACGAGCTGTTCCGCGACCAGGTTGAATTGGGTGAAATAATAGGAGAAGGTCAATTTGGGGATGTGCACAAAGGAGTATGTCACATGCGTTCAATTAAGAATAAACCAGGAAATGCCGTGGCAGTCGCTATAAAAACATGTAAACCTGATGCGGACATGGCAACAACAGACAAATTTTTAGAAGAAGCATGTAAGTGTGCACAATCAAATTGCAATGATTATTATTTAGTAGTATAGTTAGGGTATTTATGATTTTAGTTGTTTTTATGTTGTCTAATGTATATTTATATGTATTCTTAGATGTAAAATATATATTTCATGATACCTAAATTCAAGTGTCATAATTTAGTTTTGCACATTTCTTGAAATTTAGTATATGTGCATATTCTGACTTGTTTCTGATTTTAATCACTTATTTTATGGTTTGAAAAAAATGAAAAAATAGAAATATTATTAACTTAAACTGAATTTAAGTAAAAATAAAAATGATTGGTTATTTATTGTCATTGGTCGGGAATTCTATATTGCAATTAGGAGATATACGTGCAGATACATATAATAATAGTCCATTATATATCTGAAGCACAAACTATAGTTCAAGTTCTCAACCTTATTAGAATAAAATCATACATAAAATTAAAGCTATAATTTTTAGTAATTCTCTTAGTATTCTTATGAGAATTCAAAATTCTTTTAGACCAAATGAGACTTCCAGAACAATACAGAACCTAATACGCACATAACAAAGAGAAAACTTTATCTAAAAAATAATTTGGATACCAAGCTACACAGATATTACTGGAAATTAAAGTGCGGATAAACTTGCTAAGGAGGCCATTGTGTCAGCAGATGCAATCCAATGTCAAGTATATTCAATATCTGACATTAAACTGATAATTAAATAAAAATCCTCAACATCTGACAAAACAAATGGAAAATATCTCACACCAAATTAAATGAAATAAAAAATTATATCCTTCTATGGCCTTACAACTAATTCACTTGAAAAGAAGAAGTTGCCATAAACAGGCTCTTAATAGGCCATACCAGATTGAAGGAAGAAGATCTACCTATGTATACCCAACCTGCAACTACCCTCTGACGGCACACATCTTAACTGAATGCAGGAATAGTACAAACTACATTGTCTGAAGTACAATCTAACTCACCATCTAGATGAAAATCTAAACACCGGTATCATTAATGTTCTCAAATTTCTCAGAGCTACAGAACTTCATAATAAAATTGAAAAATGTATCCATATATATATATATATATATGTATTATAAATGTATACCTAATGTATACACATTTTTTTTTCTATCTCTATAGCTATAAGTTTCAACTAAATTTAAGAATTTATTTCTTCATTAAATTATTAAATTATAAAAAAAAAATGAACGCATATTTTTCAATTATTTCATGTATATTACGATATTTTTAGTGTACTTATAACTATATAGATGCTACATATTTTTAATTATTTAGTCGTTTAGTGTATAAACATCCTAACCCTATCTATTAGCATCAGCATGAGATCGGCCAACTTTATCGGTTTTGACAACTTTGACAAATTAAAATATTTAATTAAACCAGTACATAAATAATTACTAATAACTTGATATATTTTGACCACGAAAGCTAAAGAACCTATTATTTACAATATAATATGTTGTATACGTTTCAGACATTATGCAACAGTTCGATCACCCGCACATCATTCGACTGATCGGAGTTTGTTGTTCACCGCCCGTGTGGATAGTCATGGAATTGGCCAAACTAGGCGAATTACGGGCGTATTTGCAGAACAACCAGCCCCACTTAGACTTGGCCACTCTTATCCTGTATTCGTATCAACTTTCTACGGCTCTGTCGTATCTAGAATCTAAGAAGTTTGTTCACAGGTAAAAAAATGGTGTATATTATCGTCACTTTATTATGATTTAGTGCAAGGATGGGGAACTCAATGCTACTACAGGGCCAATTTTGAATGTGCAAAAATGTAGTGGGCCAGAGAACATAGAAAGCAAAAAAAAACCTAATGTTAACTATACCCCTATATTCCATAAATAATATAATATACATTTAATAGTTCAATACTAGATAAGGATTTATATCTATGTTGTACGATAAACATTATATCGATTTTAATAATTTTATAAATATAATAAAATAAAATACAGAAAAATCTTAACATTTTATATTTTTATAAACTAAATTGAAAAAGTCGGTCAGTGAAAAATGGTTCGCGGGCCGCCGCCAGTTGCCCATCCCTGATTTAGGGTGCTTAATATTATATTATATAATTTAAACAAATAGTTCCACGGCGAGAGTATATCTATCATTGGTGTGAATTAATTAAAACGAACGAAAACTGTTTCCTCAGAGATATTGCTGCCAGAAACGTGTTGGTGTCGTCACACCACTGCGTGAAGCTGGCCGATTTTGGTCTGTCGCGATGGGTCCAAGACCAGAGCTACTACAAGGCGTCCAAGGGCAAACTGCCGATCAAGTGGATGTCGCCGGAGTCGATCAACTTTCGGCGGTTCACCGCGGCCAGTGACGTCTGGATGTTTGGCGTGTGCATGTGGGAGATATTAATGATGGGCGTGAAACCGTTCCAGGGGATCAAGAACAATGACGTGATTGGCAAAATCGAGAACGGTGAGCGACTGGCATTGCCACCCAAATGTCCCCCAAGACTGTACAGTCTCATGTCGCAGTGTTGGTCATTTGAACCCAGCAAGAGGCCCACGTTCAGAGACGTCAAGGAAGTGCTCAAGTACGTCGACTATAAATATATAGAACACCGTACCGCAATAATTTGGACTACGCGTTGAAAATTCAGTTTCGTTTATTTTGTTTTAGTGAGATATTAATCGAAGAGAGACATCAACAGAAAGAAACACTCCGGAGAGAAAACCGCAGGGTGCACACTCTGTCTTGGGGTGAGTGAAAATATTTTTTAAAAAAATACCGAATAAAACTGACGACCGCATTAATCAGTGGCGGATTTAAAGGGGTCCAGGGGGTTAATAAATTGGGCAGTTTTTAAACTTGTGTCGCAAAACTTGGAAAAAGACAATGGACTCCCCCCTCCCAAAAAAAAAAAAAAAATTTTCTAGATCTGCCACTGGCAATAATGGCAGGAGGGGTGATGAAATGCAGTTCCTATACTATTATTTATTATTATTTAATTTATTTGACATATCTTTATCGTTTCCCTGGAGATGTTTGCACGTGATCGTCGCTTCATGCCCGGCATTGCCCGCCCTTAGTTGCCTGTCGGCTGTCGCTTTTGGAAACGACAAGAGTATCCTTTTATGATTCATGAAAACCTATTAAAACAGGGACCCTAAAATAATATTATATGAACATGATTTAGGATCCAGCGGCTCTCTGGACGACCCGTCTGCGCCGCCTAAACCTTCCCGCCAGCCAAGCGTGGACCTGCACAACAAGTCCGAACTGCCCGTGTCCACCTACATAGTGGCGCAGAACGCCGAAGTGCTTGCCCACCTGTTGAAGGAGAACGAGCAGCGGGGCGTCGTCAACCCGTCCGTGTACACGACCCCGGCAACCGGATTCAACACGGTAACCGTAGATTTCCTTAATGACGTCGACGACGACAAAACCATTTCGGCCGGGAACAGTATACTGAGCATGGACTCTGTGGGACTTATCCCGATGGACGGCGGCGGTGGTGGTGGTGTCGCCGTCCACCCATCCACTAACAAGACGTTGCCTAGGAACTTTACTTCGGGGGCGGCTTCGCTACTAACGCTACCCCCAAATTCGGCGGACAAGAGCAGGCGATGTTCAGACGGCAGTCTGGGCACGTGCGCCGCCGCCGCTGCTGTGGCCGCTACAGCGGGGACCGGTGGAGGAATGAATAACGATGAGGTTCAGCTTGTTGTTCGCGTGTGACGTACCTAATTATATATGCCTGCGAGTTTTGCATGAGGATCGTGTGCTTGTGTAGAAGGTGCCCATAAGGGTGTATGCAGGGGGTGTGCTTAGCACTGTTTACGTTTAACTTGTAGAGTTGGAGGGGTGGCAAAAAACTCGTCGTCATTACGTCCTTTAAAAAAATCCTTTTCCGTTTTTTGTTCGGTCTCGCTGTAGCTTTTCATCGATTTAGTTGTTGTGGACCACGAAAGTCTCTAGTTTAAGTTTAGGCTTTACAGCCCTACCCCCCCCTCCCCTGCCTAATGCAGTTTTAAAATAATAAGCACTCGTCATTTTGCCCGTTTTCTCTAATCGTTATTTTAGATGTAAGTTTGGTGATGAATTCTTTACATTTACAAAACGTAATTAAATTTTAATTTATGCTCTTGTTATCAAAATTACATAATGTTAATACCACCTTTTATATTCAATGTGCGCCTATTATTGTTTTTATGGTGTACTGGTGTGTCTGTAGCTTTTTGTCGTAGTTTTGTGTCTTGTGCAGAATTAACCGCTCTGTTATACTCTAGCGTTGTGTAATATATTGTTGCTGTTGTCTGTTGATTCAATTTTTAGCCAAAAATTGAAATTACATGTCCTAATTTTTGCAAGCCGATTAATATGATGCTATTTCAGTACCTCACGCATATTTCAAAATAGTACCATTGTGTCATGTTCACGTAGATAATAATATAACTTAAAAATACACTATGCGTGTAATTTTCATAGCTTATGAGTAAATGCTGAAATTATGTGAATATAATTAATTGTTTTTTTAATATTTAGGGAGCCAAGCATTTTGCAAACAACTCTATTGGTGTATATGATAACGAACCTTTATCTGAAGTAGAACAGCTGGAACGCAAGCTAAGACAACAACAAATTGAGTCTGAAAGGGACAACTTATGGCTGGCCGAAGAAGAGACAAACTTAGTATGTTCAACGTTGATTGATTCCATAAACTGTTTCCGATATAATTTGTTATTATTTTAGAAAAAGCGTCTATCTTTAGTAGCCAGTGCGTCAGACAATGAATCTATTGATGGCAGATCATCGTTAACACCTCCTTCTTCCCTAGATCGAAGCACCAAAACAAAACCTACAGAAGAACGGGTTGTTGTAATAAAGGTTAGTTTTTAAATTGATATAACAAAATGTCAACAATTTTATTTTTAAACCTTCCATTGTTCTTATAGAAACTCGAACCCACGCCAACAGCCGATTTGGACAGAACTCATGATAAAGTATATGAGTGTACAACACTGGTTGTCAAGGCTGTTATGACCCTTTCACAAGGTTAAAATAATAATATAGTTATCATAAACTGTATAACATAAGAGTTTAAATATATACTAAATGTTATTGTATTACTATAGGGGTTCAACAAAATCAGACTGATCGATATTTGGAACTAGTCAAGGAGGTTGGACTCCAACTCAGAGCTTTATTGACAAGTGTTGATAGCCTGGTACCATATTTCCCTCAAAGTGCTCACAAACAGGTAAATTAACATGAATAACCACCATCCATGCTTATTAAAAATATTTATTTTACTTTAGGTAGAAATGGCACATAAAGTTCTCAGCAAAGACATGGCCGAGCTAGTGAACGCCATGAAACTTGCTCAAAATTATTGTCATACTGCTGTTGATTATTTGTATAGCAAGTAAGCACTAATAAATCGATCTTGATAATATTATAACAACAATTACACACGTTAAAATATAATTTTTACAGAGAAATGTTGTCTTCAGGCCATATTTTGGCTATGGATGCTAAAAACCTGTTAGACGTTGTTGACTCTGTGCGCATGCAATATCCTGAAGTGGAAGCGATGATTAGAGGCCGACAGTCTGAGGCGGCCAAAGAACAACACCATGGTGTAGCCGCTTCATAGTAGTACATTTCATAGTATGCATTCCTAATTCATTACGCATCTATCATACACCAATATTATTGCAATTATTTTTTTTTTTTATGTAATAATTAATCGACTGCCTAGTAACTTTATTAAAAATTATTTATTTTTTTTTACTAAAATTGTAAATAGTATATTAACGAAAGATTTTTTATAGTATTTTACATTTTTGAATAGAATTCATTGTCTTTGATGCTATATATGTATACATTATATTATATACAATTTATAAAATGCTTTTTATCGCTGTTAAAATTCGGAATTATTATTTGTTCCTTTTATAATTCGTGGGTGCGTATGTGAAAATAATATTTTGATCCCAGTCTTACTAGTCATAAAATATTTTTACCCCTAAATAATATTATATTATACGTAACTTATTTCCAAATAAATGGAATCAATAACCGTATCTAGTGTGTAAAAAAATAACTAAGTCTATTTGTTTTATTATTTTCTCTGCGTGATGTGATTGCATGTTGAAATTATACCAATTTTTATTTTTGTGTTATATCAAACCAAATGTGTGAGTGTTTTATTTAGTGGTTGTAAGTGAGAGAATTAATGGTTTCCGTTCAAAAAATTCCTAATCAGTAATTTATTTCTACTTGTGCAAAATACATAATTATTTTATTTTATTAAATATTAGTGCTTTGAAAATAAATTCTATGTTTTAATAATGTATGTCAACATTTCACTTTTTCAAATAATTTAATTGCTTAAATGTATTATTTTTTTTATAATTGATACTATTGCTACTTAATATAATTTTATGTCAAAATTAAGAGAATTTGTACACTTAAAGATGCAACTATAGGTATTTGTATCTACTGTGTCTTATAATACTGTTTTATAATTGCATTGTACATGCCTAGATTATAGTTAAAAATAATTTAACTGTATTTTTTTTTTAATGAATAACCCATTAATAACTTTATAACCACATTTTTAAGACAAATTTTAAAAATAGATAAGAACATTATTGTTGCAAGTATTTTTATTTTTTCATTAAAATTATAGATATTGTGAACTTTATTATAAAAATGAATTATTGTGATACAAAAATGATCAGAAAAACAACGGAAACCATAATCTTTCTAATTTTTAGTATTATTTCTCATATTATATTGTGATCTTAGGTATTTTTAAATGCTCAAATGTTATTATTTTGATACACTGGTAATTTATTATTGTTTTGTTTTTTACATAAATAATAAAATATGACATTAAACTAACTTCATAGTATATTGTATGTAATACACCTTTCAGAAATATGTGCAATCCGTTCAAATATGAATTTGTACTAATCCTAGTCCTTAGATCCCTTTTTAATTTCTGTTTATTGTATATTTGGAAAATAAAATATCACTGACATTGTTGCACAAAACAGCAGGGCTAACCGGTTTTCTATGTTTTCGGATTTCGTTTTTGATTTCAGCTTTTAAACGATGTATACCAGTTTCTGAAATCAGTTCCAAGGCCACGTTCATTATTAGATTATTAATTTTTTTGAATCGCTATATGCAGCGTTCGAATCGACTTTTAAAAAAGTAAACTTTCCAAAATGTCAAGATCCAAAGATTTTTAAAAAAAATACTGTTTTTAAAATTATATTTTCGGTTTCTTATTTTAATACCGGTATCCAATTTTTCCCGGTTTTGGGATTATTTTTTTTTTTCTGTTTTGGTTTTATAATGGTTTATACCAGTTTTGAAGCCAGTTTCAAGCCTTGCAAAATAGCATACTGTATCATGTATAAGCCAACATACCGAGCAGCAACCTGATTTAACATAAATCATAATGCAAATTTTATGACGTACAAATTATTGTTCAGGAATCCAAGTTTGCATAGAACACAATTTAAATTTAATTAACACCATATATCCATCTTTGACAATTCTTTATATTTGCTAATAATATTATATTAGTCATGACTCATGATAATTCATATACAAATCATCATTATTCGAACTAACTTACCATGTTAATGGAATTGCATATTATGTTTAATGCATTTCAATTATATCCACATGACAATAATCAAATATATTATGTATAACGTTCAAATGTAATCTAATGCATGATCTTATAAATTATATTTCAATCTAAATTAAGCAGTAAAACATTTTTAAACTTTTTAATTTTATTTTAATGCAGAAATAATTTATTTTATTTCTACCAAAAATAAACTTAATTATACAACTAACTCAAGATCAATGAAATGTTTACACAGTCAAAACTCAAAATAATAATATTATTTGTAGCACTAAATGTACAAAAACAATACAAATTTTAAATTAATATTACAAAAAAAACTTTAGTTTCTAATATTTAAACAAATTGTAAAATCTTTTTCTTAAATAGCCAATAAATAGAAATAGAAATAATATGATAATTGTATTGAACTTTGATTTACAATAAGATCTTCTGCAATACTAAATAGTTAGTAAATTATGAATATATTATATAAAAATAATTAAATTTATTTTTATTTTCCATTGAATTTAAAACTTAATAATATAGATTTTAACATTATTGTTACGATGATAAGTGTAAAATTTTTAATTTAGTCCATTACTTATTACTTGTATGCTCCGTCACGAGCTAACTTGTCTGCTTGGTCATTGCCATAGTGTTTATTATGTGCTCGTACGTAAGTCTATAAAATTAAAACACAAATACAACAGTTTGAGGAGGACCAATAATGAACTTTTCTGATGGTTGTAATATTGTGAAATGAAACTGATAATAACATACAAATTTAACAGAATCCATGGCCTTTATGCGACTATCTAGTTCTTCCAGCATATACTTGTTTGCCACTATGTTACCTTTACAATTCCTCCAACCATTAGACTTCCATTTATTGATCCACTTATAAATACAATTGCATAGAAACATTGAGTCTGTCATGATTTCTACGCGGTATTCATCTAAAAAAAATATAAAAGTATGTGTTATTAAAAAATTGAATAGTCGAGTATTAGTCATCAGTGACAACTATCATATTATGATGTCTTCTAAAATAAATTTTGAGTGGGTGATCACTGAACACTATAACCGTTGAATCTTTAATAACAAACATTATGAAGTTTAAAAGTTTAATTGTTCATAACTATTCATTATGATTTATGGTATACCCAAAATCATCTTAACAGTTACCACCCATTCCACACAGCAGCTGCCACGTGTTTGACATAGTATTTTCAAGGTTAGGTTAGGTATCTATTGAGTATGCACCTGCATACATTTTTATAATTTTTTTTTTTGGTAGGCGAGCTGCAACCTTTTATATTTATATCTATTATTATATCATAACAGTTTATGAATGATATTACTAAGTCTAATTTTAAAAAGTCAGGCGACAAATGGAACTTCCTCTCTGGGTGCTTATGGATTTACCATCTCTGGGTCAACACACAACACCACCAGTGGTTGCAAGTTTCAATAAAAAAAAATATATATAAAACAATAATGGATGAGGCAATAGGTTTTTTTATTGTTACCGGTGTAGTTGAGCAGCATGTCGATAGCTTTAACTGCAGCGTATATCTCAGCATTATTGTTGGTCTGGACGCCGGGCACAGTTGATGACACATTCCTGTAATAAAATATAAATAAAATATTGCAGAACAAATGCATTGTTATTTGTTATGATGCCATGATCACAAACAATCCCACAATTTAAGGGTATCGGAGTATACAATAGGTATCATATTGTTCAATTGATGTACAATTTTACCCATGTGGACCTAACACCACAGTAAAAACTACCATTTAATTTTCAGATATAAACACTGAATGCTGACGTCAAAAAATAACAATATCAATACAATTGCGATGGTATTCAAACGACAATATGGTATAGGCATATAATAGTTACGTATATTCAGGCTTATTAAGCATTTTAAAATTTGTCGGAGTGATCATCCTGTAGACATAATATAACTATATCATACGAACGTGACGACATCAATTTTACAATTGGCAATGTATTAGAATTTGGGACAAACGTAAATTGCGCCCAACGAATGGAAAAAATTGTAAATTGCATCCGGTATTTTTCAGCTATAAATTTCTATGTACCTAATAAATTGCGACCGATATTCTTCATTTCTTCAGGTACAAATTTGTAAGTAGTATTTTTATGTAGTAAATTGCGCCCTGTAGAAATATTATTTTTATTATTATTATTATTATTATTATTATTATTAATTATAAATGGGCGTGAGCCCATGATACAGATATGTATGGTGTAATGTTGACAAAAAATTACATACTAATTTTAAGTGTGGTACATCGGTACATGCTTACATGAGTTATATATAAAAACAAAATAAAAGATAATAGTAAAATACTATGGAAGAAATGACGGGTCCTCATTGGCTAATTTCATCACACGGTTTATTGGCTCATTTTGTAAATATTTTGTAGGACAATGCGGAATAAAAAAAGTATGTGTGTTGCGGGTGCACTTAACAGGAACTTTAAAGTTAGTTAGAGCAAGGAGTGAAGGGGAGTCAACAGATCCCGATAAGATTTTATTAAGAAAAGCAAGAGAATACGAGCGGCGACGGTCAGCTAAGGAAGATAAGTTCATGAGACGGAGTAGAGGAGTATAATCATGATGAGGGGGGCAGTTAACATTCAATTTATGCTTCATATAGCATAAGAATTTACGCTGAACACGTTCGAGTTGAAAACAGGCATCAGCAGTATGGGGATCCCATACAATAGAGCCATATTCAACGATTGGGCGTACAAGTGCACAATAGATGGATTTGAGAGAGCTGGTGAGTTTAAATTCACC
>WHPZ01570119.1:0-16662 GCA_016617965.1 Macrosiphum rosae | reverse complement strand
GAGTTGGATTCCGTAGGACCAGATAGGTTTGAGGAGTACTTTGTACATGAGGATTTTATTGTGTAGTGAGAGATGTTTGGATGATAGGAGGAGGCGAAGTTGTCTTCGACGATTATTTAGTACAAGTCGTTTGTTACGTATGTGGGTAGCCCACGTGAGTCGACGATCTAGGCATAAGCCTAGTTATTTAAAAATGTGAATTTTATTTTATATTATAAATATGATGTACCTAGCTACCTATGTTTAAATATAAAATCCGTTTTTCGTTGTACAGGTATATAATTCTTAAAATAGATTAGATGTGCGCGATACGGTAGTGCGTATGAGTAGGCGATATACGTGTATGTGTATATAATACTGTTATAAAAAATGTATTTCTTTAAAAGGTTCAGAAAGTTAAATAACTCTAAAATATTGAACAAAATTTTAATAAGTCTATAAATAGATATTAAAAAATGTACTATGTTCAAATTTCAAGTTCAACTCGGAACGGGTTAACCTTATTTGACTAACCCTACAGGGATATTATAGTTATAATAATAGTCATTAAATATTTTACTAATTTAAGGCTGAGACCGAAAAATGTTGAAATCAAAAATTAAGTAGCGGGTACTTATATAAATCAAAACAATGCCGTTTTGTGTGGGGGAGTGGTAAAAAAAGTTGTATTTGAATATTTTCTGGACCGAAAAAAATCGCTAACCCTCCCTGGTTACCTACATTCCCACTTTTCAAAATTGTTATTTTGTTGAGCAACATAATATACCTACATTAATATTATATCATTATATAATAAATTAAAAAATGCAATCGATACTTTTTAATTGTGTTTGGCTTCACACAGTGAACACCTACATGGCTCCGGTATATGAACTGTAGTTTCAGTGATCTACACAGAGTTCAATCGCAATTAGCTCGGTAAAGCCGTGAACAGTAGGAAAGTAACATTTTTATTTAAAAAAAAATAAGGATAAAAAATAATGGATTTGGCGTCTACGTATACGGTATTTTTCAACACAGACGCGCCCGACCATCACGACTCTTCTCTCCATTTATGCACAAACAATGGGGTAATTTCAAAATGTTTTGTGTTATACTCGGTGACGCGATCCCATTATACTTACGGACATTTTTATTTTAGGGTGAAAATAATGAAAATTGCTTACCAATTTATTGGGAAAATTTGAGCGTACACGCATTGATTAAAAAAGACCGGTGGTTACGTTCGAGCATCACCACTAGAAAACTTTTGTTAAATAAAGGTAAGAAATATAAATAAATGCACGTACCTAACTTTTAAGTTGAAATACAACATTTATTACCTAAACCTTCTTAACCCATAGGTGCAAATAGCGTTATTCAATATTATTATAATAGGGCTTCAGCCCCCTCCCAATTCTCAAACGTTAAATCTGCTATGCCTATAAGTACCTAATTAGTTTATATAATTGGTAATGCATTATGCATATAAATATTTCATCTCCAATAATGTAGGGAAAATAGTAGATTATACCCACGATCTACCTAGATTCTTTCAATTAAATTCATTCACAGACCACAGTTGCACTCTTTGTGGGCACTCATGCAATTTTCACGGTCTAGGTAGGTATATTAGCAGTTATAGCACCTACTCAGTTTCATATTAATTTTCCTTGAGAGCATTTTAAATTTTGAAAATATTTATTTATAATTCTTAACATCAATAAGTAATAAAAGAAAAGGTTCCTTCTTTGTATCCTCTCCTACCAATAAATAGGTAACACTACCTAGGTACATCGGCCAAATGTTTAATTTTATTTTTTTATAATTAAAATAAAGGTACTCAAACATACCCCATTGATATTTAAGATGCTTCAAATATATTAAGCCGTTTATCATTAGGTATCTACCTTATATCTATCTACGATATCTCGAATCGTGTGTACCTACATAACCTACATGACTAGAAAAACTATTAGAAATTCATTAAGTGATCTATGGTGCGAATCACACATTTTTAGATGTAGTATAGTGCTAAACACATTGGACATTGGACAACAACAACTGCCTAAATCTTTCAGTAGTAAATTAAATTGAATTAATCTGTTGCACATATGTTATCACTTTATAATTATTTTACACTCTTACTTATGACACCAGTTCTTGTCGTCACTGAAAATTGAAGGTTTAAAGACTTTCTAGTTACAACCGCGTACTTATATATTGGCTTTAAGATACAGATAAATAAAAAGTATTTTAATATAATACATTAAACCCAGCAAATATATTAAATATCATTTGTAATTCATCTTATAAATAGATTTAATAAATTATAACAATTCAATTTATCTTTAAATGTTAGTTGCCATATTTTAATTTTATTATCTAGGAACGGTAAATAATAATAATATATTTACTAATTACAGAATAAATTACAACTTACAAGTATATTCAATAATAAGCTTTCGAAAATTCTTATTGTGGTAAAACCATTTAAAAAAAATCTAATTCTTAAATTTCAGAAACTAAATGTTATTTTATGTTATCGTATTACGTAAAGATACCACAAGTATTGAATTTCATTTATTAGTTAATAGGTAGGTAGCCTGGTGTAGGAGGTTAATCTACTTTTTTTATTTTACCAGCGCCAATAATACTAACGTTAATATACTATTTTCTTACGGGAAATATTAATTATTTAATAATAATAATAATAATATTGTTTATTGTCAAAATAATATGTTTACATGAAGATACAACAAAAATTAAAAGTAAATACAGCTTATGCCTCAGCCCTAAAAGCATAGCTGGTGGTGGGTGCAAAAAGTTCAATGCAAGTATGCAACACAATTTAACATAACAATACATTATTAATATAGATTGAACAAATGAAGAATAGAAAATAAATTACAATTTTAAGCTTTTTTGTGCAATCATAACGTAATATGATTTGGATTAAGATCTTTTAAATACTTTTTATAATAATACTTATAATATTATGCTAGACAAAGCTTAAGCCTTGATTTACTAAGTAGGTATGAGTAGTGTAATTGATGTATAGATTAGGGAGGTTACCATATATTTACCTGTGGCATATTATTAGGTATTTAAAAATGGTACCTAATTCAAGTTTTTAAAAATAGGTACACCAACTGATTTTTTAATTGGTAAATTATTATAAATAAATGTAAGTACCTATATTATAAGGCCAATATAAAAGTACGGTTGTATTTAGACATTTTTTAAAAGTTATTTTTTAACTGCAGATTTATGAAAATTGTGATACCTAACAGAGGCGTACGCAGGATTTTTCAATGGTGGGGGGTGGGCGGCTTGAAAATTAGTAATTTTTATTTTGTCCAGTCTAATGATTTCAGACGTTTATTTGAGGTATTTTAAAATGTTTGTAACTTTTCAACTTTTCTGGTAGAAAAAATGCTCTGATCATAAGCTTCGATGCCCGATGTATATTTTTGGAAGCAATTTGGATCTAGTTGGTACTTTTAGGAGGTCGAAATCGAAATTTCTCAGTGCTTTTTAAAATAATTGGAAAAAAAAATGAAAATTGTTTGGTAACCAGACAACCAGCTTGGTTATACCGTCCTCACTTGGATTGTATTTGATTAATTAAAATTTTTTTTTTCTAAATGTCAATAAAAATTACTTATCCGGTCAACTGTCAAGAAGCTTAAAAATGTAATAAGTAAGTTTTTAGGGTTCTGACTGTAAAACGGAAGCCTATTACTAAGGCTCCGCTGTCCGTCCGTCCGTCTGTCACTAGGCTGTATCTCATGAACCATGAAAGTTAGAAAGTTGAAATTTTCGCAGATTATGTATTTTCGTGGATGCTATAACAACAAATACTAAAAGTCCTTTTTTTTTCTTTTATTTTTTTTTTCGAGTTAATCGAGGGACGGAGGAGGAACCGCGTAGTTAGCATTACTTCTCCTCATTACTAAAAATCCTAGAATATATAATATAAGCAGTGTTGCCAACATAGCTGATGATGGTACCGTACCATTGGTACGGAACCCTTCGTGCGCGAGTCGGACTCGCACTTGGCCGGTTTTTATTATAGCTAAAATATTAACGATACATAAGCATCATGGTTATTTTCGATAAGCATTTTAAGTTGAAATTTCGTCAAAACCACAATTAATTTGTAGTTCAAAACTTATAAAATATTAAATGCGTATAGCTAAGGCTAGACAATTTAATACAAGGTCTTTTATACTAGTACCTAGTTTATACTTTTACCGAAATATTACAGATAATTTATGAAAATTGGTATGCAAATACAATGTTTTTTCAAAAATTAATTCATTCTGGTAAGACGTATATGACATTTACGCCTTGCTTACTATAGTAACTATTGAAACTTTGAAACTTGATAAATTTTTTTTTTAAGTAATAATAATATGGGCAATGGGAGCGGAGCTTCAGCCCGTTAGCCCCCCCCCTGCGGACACCACTGATACCTATCTTAATATCTGATTTTAATAAATTGTAAGTGATATAGGTGATATAATAGAAACATATTTTATTGGCTATAACTTATGTGAGTAGGTAGTTTATTTTAATTTTTAACCAAATTATTTCGATATTGTACTTGCACAATACAATACATATAGTAGTAGCTAGGTATGTTTATTACCATTTACCATGCAAGCATTGTATGCATATTTGTGCATATATGTTTGGTTTCTTATAGTATAAAAATATAAAATAAACATACTTACATCTATTCACAATAAAAATATATGGGTACATAAAAAAGTACACATCTAAGCCTTCCGACCATCCAATATTACAGACTACAGATCAAATTACTATATATATATATTATACATGCAAATATACAATATTACAAATTACACTACCTAATAGGTAGGTAGGTATGCTATAATATTATTATAACTTAAATCTTACCGTGATGGACGTGATCTCGTGTTTTAATGTTTATTATATGAACACATTCTATTTATTTTTCAAGTCGAAGGATATATACCTCCGTGTTCACTTGTAGCCATCATGGGACCAAGGTTTGTATATAAACCAAAATTTTTTAGTAAGTTATACCTCTTTAAATTTAACAAGAATTAATATAATTTCAGCGGAGCTGGGAAAAGTACTTTGATGGCTGCTCTGGCTAATAAACTTCCAGGTAATATTATTTTCCATATTAAGATGTGAAAATATTCATTTAGTTACCTATATTGTATATTTTTCTATTATGATTTATTGAAATATTTTTGAAGCCCAAATCGAACTTGAAGGAAGAGCAAAAATAGGAAGTCTTTCTGTTAGAAATTTTGAAAGCCACAATTTTGGATATATGTATCAACATGATTTATTCTGTGGATCTTTAACCGTAAAAGAGCACCTTCATTTCATGGTAAGTCATCGAGTGATTTTCATTCAATTTTCGTTATAAAAACGCATTGTTCCAGGCTAAATTGAAACTGGATAGGAGAACAACTGACAAAAATCTGAAAGCTCGAGTATCGGCGGTTATAGAAGAATTAGGTCTTGGTCAATGTGCGAATACTCGAATTGGGGCTGGTGGGGAAAATGGAAAGGTACTTAAATGGAAAGTCTGTAACAGGATTATATAAACTTGTTTATTACCTATATTATATATATATTTTATATTGTAGACAACGTTATCGGGTGGCGAGAGAAAAATTGTGTCGTTTGCAACTGAGCTTCTTACCGACCCATCATTTCTATTCTGTGACGAACCCACAACAGGTAAACAAGTACTAACAATTTTAGTTACGTAATCGTTTTTAATTTTTTTCACGATCGAAATTTATTAATAAGAACAGTAGGTACCGCGATCTACAAAAAAAGTAAATATATTTTATTGGACATATCGCTCCGTAGACATAGGCGCACACTTGTTGAAAACTAGCTTCCTAATTTTGAGTCGACTGCAGTTTTGTTTCCATTGTATTAAGTATTATAGGGTCATCGATTGTGTCATATTAGATAATAAAAATTATATATAAAATACAATAGTAAAACACTATTGATTTACTAAAATTTGAATCAATACACCTAACTATATTAGCTAAAAAATGTATCATTTAAAAATTTAAATGTCATATTAATATGTCCAATTTCTAATAGCTGATTAACTTCCGGGGACCCTTGTGAACAATGCGCTTTTATCATTTGTCATCAACATGAATCTTGAATATTTCATACCGACTGTATAGCAAAATGTACTTCACGAGTTCCCGAAACCGTGAAATTTATTGATTTTCAACGATGCGCCGCCGTTGCTACACACTTGCTTGCGTATAATTGCCGTACGCAATCAAAATAAACATGTGCAAGACACTGAGCGAAATATGGAAACGAGTATAACGAGTGTGCAAAGGAACAACAAGCTTTTTGGTAACGGCGCAACATCTTTTGAAATCGAAATTCAGTACCTATATGACTATGCCGCTGAACCCATCACGCATTTTTATCGGAGATGATAAATTGCGAAAAAATTAACCTTTTTCTAAAGCCCAATGTGTAGGCACACTGTGACAACTAAAATATTATCCAAACTGCGTCAATTTATTGAAAAAAGAAATGTACCTATATGAGGCTATGAATAAAATTAAAATGTATTTAAAAATTATTAAATACAAAGAACTCAAAAATATATAATTATATTATAATATTATATTATATAGGTAAAATAAATGATAAAAAAATGTAATTTAATCAAAAACACACTAATGATATTTATTTTATATATCTTAGGACATAGAGATATCCTTAGGATATAGAGCATCTAATGTGTATAGTGATAGATGAGAATAATAACAATAAGCGTTAAAACGGAATGGAAAGATTCACATTCATTACATAAAATAAAAATTATAAATAAAATACAAAATTATTTTGTTATAATTTCTGACGATGACGCTCACAGAAAAGAAGGGAATATTCATTACATAAATATAAAATTTCTGTTAAATAATCACAAAATTGGACCATTAAAATTAGATGCCATATCAGTCATAATCAAATCAAAAACAAATGAGTCTTCGGACTCAATCGTGTTCAAAAATAGATCAAAAATATAATTTTAAAAATTCTTCATCACCCTTGTTCATGTCTGTATAATAGTACCTACCTACCTACTTTGCAGTCTGCACAGACGCACAGTAAATTGAGAACTGAGAATTGGAAAATAAAATGATTATATTATAATAGTATTCAACCACTGTACGGAGGTGCGATACAACTAATATAGGTATCTATAATATTTTAAGAATAGGTATACCAATACGGGACCCGGACACCTATTTAAAGGTGATAATATTATATTATAATATATAGTAGGGGCGTTATATATAGCTAAGCTTGAAGCTAAAATGCAATAAGCAGATAAACTATATACACCTTAAACCATGAATTAATATATACTATACTTCCCTGCTACCAAGAAGTGCAGTAACTCCAAAAAATGAAATGTTGGGAAATCGTGTTTAAAAGTTTTTTTTAATTTTTGATCCAGAAGTTATTATTTTTTAATAATTTTTTTTTTATAAATCATTTTTAATAGATGTTCAAGTTATTTGTTGATATTTTTTTTTGTACTTTATTTATTTTTTGTATGTTTTTTACCACTTTTAAACATATTATAGGAGTTCCTGCCTTTTTACTTTAGAAATAATCCACATTAAATTTACAAAATGCAGTAAATCCATTCCTATGATTCTTAATTTTTATATTATGTGCACTCTGCAGCAGCCTTCAACTGAAACATTAAGTCAAACTAAAATATAAAGTTGATTAAGTTTATAATCGTCTGTGCAGATTGCAAAGTAGGTAGGTAGGCAGGTACTATTACAGACTGTCATAGCCGTTATTTTTATTTTTGAGTATTATACGGTATACGTAAAAACGTTAGATTTTATTGTATACAATTATAAAAATGTTCAGTATATTCATTAAAAAAATCAAGTAGTGCTAAGAAAGAAGATGACCCAAAAAAAATGGTTTGTATAAAATTTTGGTTTTAGCGGAATTTTTGTAACAACTAAATTTCAGTGAATCTTATAAGGGGGGTGTGGGGGGCTTTGCCGCCACGTGTTATTTTACACTTTGGTTCTGTAGGATTCTAGCCCCTGTAACTATTCAATCCTAGTTACACCCATGGTTATTGGGAGCTATTTAATTTTTAAACAAACAATTTTTTAAAACGTTAACTATAAGTATACTCTTACATTATATTGAAAAAAAATTATCCGAGGCCCAGGTATGTGCAAATTTGAGGCTCATACATCGGACCTGCGGTAGTTGTGACACTGAATAGTAATTATTATCATTTTAGTCAATTAATTAGACATATTTTTATATGGTAAATTCTATAGGCGTAAACTGGGGAAGGGGTGAGAGGGGGCAACTGCCCCTCATTATTTTTTCAAGAAAACTAAAAATATAATTTTTTTTAAAAAATTAACTTTAGAAAAAAAAAATGAATTGATTAATCAAAATGTGTTTATTTATTGCCATTTGCCATATGCGATATGCCATCGTAATACATCATGATAATATTTATGATAATGAGTAAAAACAAAACCAAACAGCAAACTGTAGCCTGCTGTGTTCCGAAAAAATCATTAAGTTCGGTAAAATCTATATAGTTCATATTATACTATAGATGGGGCCACAGCTTATTATTTTGTTTCTGATATTAGCGACGAGTCTCCGAATTAGGTGATCGATATGCACATGTGCGATGCTACTCTTCGCATAATTATCCATAAGTTACTATCACTGAATTATTCTAAATCATAGTTCGTGGTTATTATATTATTATAGTAATTATTATATTATTATAGTAGACATTATACTATTTGTTCAATATAATATTATATTTAAACTAATAATAAATTATCTGTGGATAAATATGCAAGAAGTTGCGTCGAGCATTCGCATATCGAATACCTAATTCGGTGACTCGTCGTTGATATTGGTAGTTTTTTTGTATTGGTATAATACGCATACTCTGTAGAGTGTAGATCCATCCATGATGTAATGATCTAAGGGTAAAATGAATGCCTGTTTTCCTATTCGTGATAACTGTTTTATTGAGCTTCAACTGTTAACAATATGACACGACACGTTCTCTTTATCTTGTAAGTTGTATTATTCTTCACTAAGTATTCATTGTTGCGTTTGACTGTTTGAGCTTTGAGCGTAGTGTTATAGAATTACTACATTAAAATATTACTATAATACTATTTAGGATATACTATTCTAATATCTTTTTTGTACAATTCAAGGTACTTTTTTATTATGTTATAATATTTGTGTGTATGACTTTAGTTATTATTTGTATAAGCTATAATTAATATACAGACGCACGGTGTGATACGTTTAAAAATAAATATATATATTATATACCTAATAACTATAAACTATAATATTAGGTATATCATGTATTATATACATAATATTTATAACGTCATGACTAATGGACTTCAGAAATAAATTCCGTTTTACGCAAAAATAAAGTAATATTGGGAAAATATAGAATTTCAGAATGTTTTTATTAAATAAACCATAATCCTATCAAGATTCAAGCTTTTTCCATAATGTCATTTAATTTGACATACTACATTAAAGATTTAGCTTAGATAATAATATTATTATGTTATGCTTTCCAGTTTCCACTGATAAAGCATATTTAGTCTCCAAATATCTTTAAGTACCTATACGGTATATCGACATAATATAAAGTTTGTCCCCCCCCCATAAAAAATGCCCAAGTTACGCCACTAGTAAATTCCATACTTTGAATTTTAAATTGTTTTTTTTTTAAGAACAACACTAAACATAATATAATATCTATTTGATTTGTACTTCATCTTTCATTGACATATGACTTTGTGAATATTTTATTTTAGGGTTGGATTCATACAGTGCTCAAAAAGTCATTAAAGTTATGCAACGATTAGTGTCTGATGAAAGGAAAACGGTTGTCTGTATAATTCATCAGCCTAGTACTGAGCTTTTAAATGCATTCAACCAGTTGATTTTAGTAGCTGATGGAAGAATCGCCTATTCAGGACCACCCAACAAGGCTATTTCGTTTTTTGAGAGGTAAAATAATTATTTGTGAATCTTAAGTATAAATATCACCAATTATTTTTTTAAGTAGATGAAGGTGTTGTATTATAGTAATAAGGTAGTTTATGTTTAAACTTTAAACCATTGTTCCAAATGAGAAGTTTTTTTTTTGATTAGATTACCGTTTTCTTGAAAAATTATAGATAATTACGGGCTAGATCGTTTTCGACCAAAAATGTAAGCCCTTCCCGTTTCGGCCGATTCACTTTTCCACCAAAACAAAAAGTTATGTGATATAATATGTAAAATAAATAAAGTAACTGGTATATAATTTTTGTAAAATAGAATACATATATATTAACATTATTTATATGTTAATATGTCATAATGCGTATAATATTTTATAAAAAATTTAACATAATAATATAAAATTTTTCAAATTGTTGTCAATAATTATTAAGTATATAATAATACCTAATATAATATAGTTTTGAAAATTATACAATACAAAAAGTTTAATATAGGTATTATATTTTATGTTATAGGTACATTACGAAAATTATTAAAACCTATTTATAATTGTTGTCATTAATTATTTGATCGGCGATCGTCGATTGTGATGGTTACTACCATAATATACAGGGTGTTTCTGAAATTGATTAGGTAACTAGTATAGGCGTACTCAGTGTGATGGTCCAATGAAGATCTTTTTGAATTTTTTTTCTATCTACAAAATCTGGGCTTATACAAATTATTATTAGAAAATTATCTTAAATGTAAAAATAAATGGTCTAGTTGTAATTTTTGAAAAATTCTCATACGAATCCGAGGTGTCACAACATTTTTGCGCTTGTCGCGCGTTTTTCACTCTCGAATCGCCGACTAAAAAAAAAATTGTGTGGCACATCGATTTGTATGAGAACTCTACAAGATAAACAGTGGTGATATAGTTATTTGTTGTTATTTAAAATTAATGATTAATTAACTCATTATTTTACTTTGTCAACTAATAAAAATGATAAAATAATAACAAAATTAGGGTTAACAAAGTTTTAAATTATCACATTTAAGTTGTGTTACATTGTAAAATTAATTAAATACACTTTATTTTGAAAACCTATTTATATCTACAGTTGTTCAATGTGAGTATGTGACTCCCGCTAACTTTGATGGGACGATGTAATGAACTACAAGTTTTTTCCAACAACATTTTTGTTTAATTTTTTTATCGCTATAATCGTTATGATATTAGCGATATCAATGCCTTTACACGTATACCTATTACCTATACAACAAATTCACGTATAGGTAATAATTTAGTAAGCTGTTTGCGTGCAACAGTGAAACATGGATATTATACATAATTAATTTAGCCAGAAATGGTGTTAAATCTAAATACATTTTCAAAATTAAAAGTGAGTTGTCGTCAGGTGAAACAAAGTGGTCATGTAGAGTTTAAACGTGTATTGAGTCGCTAAATGACTATTATAAAAATAATATTTCTATTGGGCGCAATTTACTACACAGAAATGTATACCTGAAAAATACCGGGCACAATTTACAATTGTTTCCTTTTGCTGGGCGCAATTTACGTTTGCCCTAAAATATTATACACATTATGACATATTAACATAACATAAAAATAATTTTAATATATAAGGATTCTTATTCTTATGTTTTAAATATTAAATCTTATACTTTTAAGAATTTTCAAAATTATAATTGCCATAATTTTACAAAAATTATATAGGTACCAATTATTTTATGTATTTTACAAATCATATTAGATAACTTTTTGTTTTGGTCGAAAAGTGAATCGGCTGAAAAGGGAAGGATACGATTTTGGTCGAAAACGGCCATGCCCATAGTTACATAGGCGTTATCTTTTGTAAATTCTTGGGGGGTTGGCAGTCTGATATAAAACACAACAACTATAAGGTAAAATTACATTATTGCCCATTCAGTTAAATAACACCTAACTTTCATTATTTAAAAAAAATATATTTACAAGCTGTAGTGTGAAAATCTCAATTCCCTTTGTATAGTGTAAGAATTAGCAGTTTATTATGTACCTAGTTAATCTATATTAATGTATTCGTATAATTGCATTGATTGTAATTTGCATTTTAATTCAATACATTTTATTAAAACACTTACTGCATCAATGAATAATAATGAAACACTATAAAATTTATAATTATATTTTCAAGAATACTGATTATTAATTGATTATTATTTATATTATAGTGTTGGTTATCGCTGTCCTGACAATTATAACTCAGCAGATTTTATTATGAAAATATTATCAGATAGTAACGAATCTGTAAATACAGTTTGTGATGAATTTGCAGCTAGTAAACACGCAGAAATAGTAAAAAATGCTATTACGAATGAAATATATTTTGTAAGTATATATCAGTGTCGTATATATATTGAGTATAAACTATAAAGGATGTACATTGTTTTAGAATTTATGCTTACAATAAGGTGTGTACAATTTTTAATTTCAGGATACATCAAGTTTATCAGTACTTCGAAATCAGTGAGTCTTATATTTTCCATTATTAACTATTAAGTAATTTATCATTTTAAATGATAGTATAAAACATCGTATAATATTAGAGACTCTACATTTGAGTACAAGTAATTTTGACTCCAAATCATATTAGTGTTATTCTCTTAACTCTTAAGTATCAGATGCACCCACATTATATAATTACAATTAGGGCCTAGATTTATATGCATTTGCACGGTTTTTTTAGCAGTCCCAAAAGTAGCTAAATAAGCTACAAGTTTGAATTATAATCAATAGTTCTAGAATACAAAGTTTTATTTTGCATATTTTTGCATATTTTGTATTTTTTTGATGTGTACTGCATATTTCTGAATTTTACCAATACCGAAGTGTTTCATACCTATTTGTTTTACTATTGTTCGTTAGTTTTTCCGGACTATACCGGACGAGTCAACATTAAGGATAAACTATTTATTCGATGTGAATAATTTAAACATTTTATTTTGATCTGAATCTAAAACGTATTGGCAATTTTACTATTTATATATCTTTTTAAATATCTCGATGTTTAGTCAAGTTTTATTTAAATCTTTATTCTTAGATCCAACCCCTATTATCCTATTATACTTAATATTTTGAACGTTATTACAAGACTTTAATATTAAGATCATTAGTGTTTATGTTTTGTATAAACTATGATAAATGATAATATTATGATAATATACGTCATGTTGATGTGACATACCTTAATAATATGACGAGTTGGTGTGCCTATAGCAACCACGATTTGTCTGTACCTATAACAATATCAGCAATAGATGGTGTACATTACACACTATAATAGGAAAAAACAAAGGAAATACGCTCGAGTATTGTTCGAGATGGAAAATATGTGTTCTATTTTTCTTCTTACTGTAAATAGTAAAATTTGCTCATAATTAAAAAATACGTGTACAATTATATAGAACGGTGAGTATGCGTGAAGAAGGAACATATTTAAATATAATAATACTTATACCTACCCATAATATATTATATTAGGACATAGGTATACCTTCCTAGGTTATACTTGCCAGTCGCCATTTTCTAAGTGTACGAAACCCCTCGATTAACATACTGTTAAGGGCCTAAATAAACTTAGGCATATATTGGTGCCTGCGTTTTACGTATATCGTACACTATATACCTACATACCAGCTGATAGTTTTTGACAACAACAATAACAGCAATACTCATTCAGTCATGCCACTATATTATATACAGCTATTATATAGTTGCCTATATACAGAGACACGTTTCTGCCATGACAATATTATTTTCGTGTCGCGAGTATATAATATGTTGTAACTTGTAATCGTTAGGTCAATGGATAGTTTACGCTTATATTATACTGCCTACCTATTTATACCTAAATAATAATAATATAATATGTTATATTCTGTGGACATTGTACTATAACCTTTAATACGTTTCCTTATGTATTGAAATCGTTTACAGCTTATCACCGTTTTGGCCGGTGAAACTGTACCACCTGACGGGAAGATATTTTCTGGAGAAAGTCCGCAACCCCACCATCGACATCCACAGGTTTTTGCAAAAAGTCGTGAGTATCCGATACACATTATGTAGGTACGGTTGTAACTTGTGAATACCTAGGTACCTGTATCGCGTGCACCTATACGAATATATTTTGCAAATTTAATATATTTCATACCTATTCAAATGACGCGCTCTGTTATGGTACGTGGACCCCCCGCGATGGAATGTACGGCGAACAATACTTATTTTTAAATTCAGGGCGATTAGAATTGTATATATAATAAATTATTCAAATCCACTAAAATAATACTGCACGTCTTGTTATTAGTTGTTATTCAACAGTTTTCACTTCTCAAAATATATCAATATATGCGGAATCGCAGATTACTTTATGTGTTATTCAGTACTCCAACTTATGTTAACTATTTTAAGCGTTAAGTTGCAAAAATATCATAATACAATCGATATTATAAGCGAAAGTATTATTTTTGTTTTTTATACTAAGTCCCTTATTAGTTATTTTGGATATATATATAGTGGGACTAATAGAAGTATCTGACAATATATAGATATAGATTTATAAAAACCATATAGGGATACAACCGTATAAAAAAGTAGAAACTTTTTAATATCTAAATATTTTTCAATTCTTTTCCACAATTTTTTTTTTATAAAATTACCGTAGTAAAATTAATATGAAATATAAAATTTTAATTTAATCATTTTGAATATACAATATATACATTTATATATTATAATTATTTTTGAATAAAGTTATAAAATGCAAAAACTATATGTAGCAATAAATTTATAGGCGTTGGAGTTTTTTAGAGTTAAATTATGAAATAATTGGAATTAAACTTAACATTTGATTAAAAGTCATCCCATTTTAATATCCCACTGAGACTTCTTAGAAAGTGTAAAAAACATTTATTATAATATTATAAATTTTATTAACTTACTTCGATGATTTATTCCAAAACACTAGTTATTACTCAATAAACTTTCTTTTAGTATTCTGTAAGTGTTGATGTTTACTTTTGTTTAAAAAAAGACACTTATTTTCTGAATTAAGTATGCAGCACATCCACGCAGGCCGCAGTCATTTACCTATTAGTAAGTCAGCCCAAAATCACCTTTAACTACACGAAAACATTTTCTTAAAATACACTATAATTGATCTACAAAGTGTGTTGATATAGTGAAATAATAATATATATAGGCATATAGGTAGTATACCTATAATCTCATCTCGTCAAACACGGTATATGATTATTGTATATATATGATCGGTTAAAGGCGAGGTGAACTCGAATCAGGTATACATTACCTATATAATACCTATAGTCTATATAGTATACACATTTCACATTTCACATATTATATATTTACCTATATTGTACGTACGTGTGTTTATGCATGGAGTAGGTATAATACCTAATAATTATTATTTAGGGCGGTACACATACACACTAGCCATACCTAGTGACCCATTTAACGTAAGACACTCATCATTTAAAAAATTATAAAGGTTTTTGAAAATATTTATTTTGCATGAATTTAAGTCGTTAAAATACTACATTTTCCTAAAAAAAACTATATTTTTACTATTTTTTATCGTTATCATTGATTTATTTTTTTTACTTTGTAACGACAACATTCATTTTTGGTTCATTATTCCAAAGCACACACATTTTTTTGTAGTATTTTGATGTATAAAAATCGTAGTTTTGACGAGTAGTTGATGAGTTAGAATTACTTATAGCCTATAGGTAATTTATAAGTAAATAAATATTCAAAGTTATTATAATAATATGATCGTATTAGAGTGGTACTTTGCCAAAATTTGATTTTTATTGATCGAAATACTCAAAATAATGTTCTGGTTCGGAATACAAAATTAAAAATGTATGTTGTCACTCAAAAGTAGGGTTATTATGTTTTAAACAACTTGTTTTAAACATGAATTACAAACATTATAGTTTTAAACGTTATGTTCATCGTTAAAAACGAATAAAACATATGTTTTAAAGTTTAAAACATATGTTTTATTTATTTAAAATTTAAACAGTGTAAAATCTAAGTGAATATTGTGTTTTTTTTTTGTTTATTATTAATAAAAAATAGTAATAGATACTTATCCTTCAGAAAAAAGTCAAAGTATTAAATAATTATATCTATTACCATCCTTCATTTTAATTTTTTTAGATTCTGAGTGGAACGATGAATGTATTGATTTTACAATGATGTGTTTTTTTTTATTTTTTATTTTTTTTGTGTCTGTGTACACGATAAGTAGTCGAAATAATGCTTCGATTTTCAACTTCAGTATCTTGTTCGATTGGAAAGTGAATATCGTTGGTGCGTTGGGGAGGTCAAAATTTAAAATTCCCAGTAATTTTCAAAAGCGCCAAAAAAAACCAAAGAAAAATTAAGAAACAACTGGAATTTTTACGCAAAATTGAAAAAATCTAGAATAACTATTTTAGTTATTTTGTTGTGATTGAATAATATTATTCGTGGGTACTTGAAACTTCTAAAGTGTA
>WHPZ01570114.1:0-27294 GCA_016617965.1 Macrosiphum rosae | reverse complement strand
GAAAAATTACACAAATGACTTTAAACTTCGCATGGTCAAGCTGGCTTCTCAGCCCGAAGCCAGCGTTGCTCAGATTGCCCGCGAACACGGCATCAATGACAATCTCATCTTCAAATGGCTGCGCCTCTGGCAGAACGAAGGCCGCATATCACGTCGCCTCCCCGCAACGGTAGCAACCGTGTCATCACCGGCGCTACTGCCTGTTGAAGTGATATCTGCCCCGACATAATCAGGTGATCATAACGCCACAACCTGTCAGCCTTCTTCGCTGAACGCCACCTCCTGCCACGTGGAGTTCTGTCAGGGTAAAATGACGCTGAATAATCCGTCTCCCGAACTGCTGGCGGCGCTGATCCGCGAGCTGACCGGGAGAACAGCGAAATGATAAACCTCCCGTCAGGCACCCGTATCTGGCTGGTTGCCGGTGTTACGGATATGCGAAAGTCGTTCAACGGTCTGGGCGAGCTGGTGCAACACGCCCTCGAGGAAAATCCCTTCTCTGGCCATCTGTTCATCTTCCGTGGTCGTCGTGGCGATATGGTTAAAATCCTCTGGGCAGATGCGGACGGCTTGTGCCTCTTTACCAAACGCCTTGAGGAAGGCCAGTTCGTCTGGCCCATGGTTCATGATGGTAAAATCGCCATTACCCGCTCACAGCTTGCCATGCTTCTGGATAAACTCGACTGGCGGCAGCCTAAAACACCCCGCTTTAACTCGCTGACAATGTTGTAAAAACACCATGACCCCATTATAACCATGGTCATGGAACACCACTATCTCACCTACATCGCAGCCCTTGAAGAAGAGCTCCGACAGAAAAATAATAAACTCAGTCTCGTGGAAGAGACTGAGTCCTTCCTGCGCTCGGCGCTGGCCCGTGCAGAAGAAAATCGAGGCTGCATGCTGGGCGCACGCCCGTAGAAAAATCCATGATGTGTACATCAGTACCCAGACTGCCACGGCCGAGGAAGCCCTGAAACGCATCGGTGAACTCTACGTTATAGAGGAAGAAATACGCGGCAGGCCGGAAGCAGAAAGGCAGTCAGTCAGACAGGCCCGAGCTAAACCGTTACTCGATTCACTCCATGAGTGGATGGTGGATAAAAGCGCGACGCTGTCGAAAAAATCCCGGTTGGGTGAAGCGTTCGCGTATACGTTGAACCAATGGGATGCGTTGTGTTATTACGCCGATGATGGGCTGGCGGAACCTGACAATAACGCAGCGGAACGGGCGTTGAGGGCCGTCTGTCTGGGGAAAAAAATTATATCTTCTTCGGCAGCGACCATGGTGGTGAGCGCGGCGCACTGCTGTACCGCCTGATCGGTACGTGCAAACTCAACGGAATCGACCCGGAGGCTTATCTGCGTCATATCCTGAGTGTACTGCCGGAGTGGCCCTGTAATAAACTGGCCGAACTTCTGCCCTGGAAAGTGGATCTCACTTCTCATTAACCGTCAATACGGCATTGCCTTTACACTTACGGCAAAGAGACATACATTTGGAATAAAAAAAAGGAGGGAGGGCTAAGTCGATAGCACCAGCCTGTGCGCCAAGAAGGTGCTTAGCAGATCTTTAGTAAACTTCAGCCGCGTCTGGCGATCGCTCAAATCGAGCATAAACTTTAATTTGCTTGGTCCGTCGAGGCGATAGACCTGTGGATTGCTTTGCAGCAGGCCGATCAGGTAACCCGGATCGACACAGTTGTTGTCGCCGAACTCGATAAATCCGCCGTGCTCATTACCCTCAATGCGTTTGATCCCCAGCATTTGTGCGTGCTGGCGCAGCGCTGCGCTTTGCAACAGGTTGCGCGCCGGTTCTGGCAGCACGCCGAAACGGTCAATCAGCTCCACCTTTAGCTCTTCCAGATCGTTGCCATTTTTGGCGCTGGCAATGCGTTTATAGAACGATAAACGGGTATTGACATCTGGCACGAAGTCGTCCGGCAGCAGGGTTGGCATGCGTAACTCTACTTCCGCCTGGCTACTGGTGAGATCTTCCAGCGACGGTTCGCGGCCATTTTTCAGTGCGTCAACTGCGCTTTCCAGCAATTCCATATACAACGAGAAGCCGATGGTGGTCATCTGGCCGCTCTGATCTTCTCCCAACAACTCGCCTGCACCACGAATTTCTAGATCATGGGTGGCTAGCGCGAAGCCAGCACCCAGATCCTCCAGCGAGGCGATAGCTGCCAACCGTTTTTGCGCATCGGCGCTCATGGCTTGCGGATTGGGTGTTAGCAGGTAGGCGTAAGCCTGATGGTGTGAACGCCCGACACGGCCTCGCAACTGGTGCAGTTGTGCCAGCCCAAAGCGGTCGGCGCGCTCGATAATAATGGTATTGGCGCTGGCAATATCGATGCCGGTTTCGATAATGGTGGTGCAAACCAGCACGTTGAAGCGTTGATGGTGGAAATCGTTCATCACCCGCTCCAAATTGCGTTCGCGCATCTGGCCGTGGCCGATGGCGATACGCGCTTCTGGCACCAGTTCCGCTAGCTTTTGCTCGGCCTTCTCGATGTTCTCCACATCGTTGTACAGATAATAAACCTGCCCGCCACGTAGTACCTCACGTAGGATCGCTTCACGCACCATCAGGCTGTCATATTCGCGTACGAAGGTTTTTACTGCCAGACGGCGTGCGGGTGGGGTGGCGATAATAGACAGGTCGCGCATGCCGCTCATCGCCATATTCAAGGTGCGTGGAATGGGGGTGGCAGTCAGCGTTAGAATGTCTACGTCGGCGCGCATCGCTTTAATGCGCTCTTTATGGCGCACGCCAAAGCGGTGCTCTTCATCGACGATCAGCAACCCCAGGTCTCTCCAGCACAGATCGCCTTGTAACAGCTTGTGGGTGCCGATGATGATATCTACCTTGCCGGTGGCCGCAGCGTCAAGTACCTGCTGCTGTTCTTTGGCGCTGCGAAAGCGTGACATCATGTCAATGCGGATCGGCCAGGTGGCGAAGCGATCACGAAAGTTGTCGAAGTGCTGCTGTGCCAGCAGGGTCGTGGGCACCAACACCGCCACCTGTTTACCGTTTTCTACCGCCAGGAAGGCGGCGCGCATCGCCACCTCGGTTTTACCGAAGCCGATATCGCCGCACACCAGACGATCCATGGCTAACGGCTGGCACATGTCGCTCAGCACAGCGTTGATGGCCTGCTGCTGATCAAGTGTGGTCTCAAAGGGGAAGGTTTGGCAGAAAAGCTGATACTGTTCACGGTTGTGCTTAAAAGAGAAGCCCGTTTTGGCGACGCGCTGGGCGTAGATATCCAGCAGTTCGGCGGCCACATCCCGCACCCGCTCGGCGGCCTTCTGCCTTGCGCGTGTCCAGGCATCGCCGCCCAACTTGTGCAATGGGGCATTTTCGTCGGCACCGCCAGCATAACGGCTGATCAGGTGCAGCGAAGAAACTGGCACATACAGCTTGTCTTCGCCAGCGTAGGATAGGATCAGATATTCGGCCTTAATACCCCCGGCCTCCAGCGTGGTCAGACCGACATAGCGGCCAACACCGTGCTCCAGGTGCACCACTGGTTGACCTGGATGCAACTCCGCCAGGTTGCGGATCAGCGTATCGGTGTTGATGGTGCGGCGATTGTCCTGCTGGCGGCGGCTGACCCGTTCGCCCAACAGATCGCTTTCGCAGATTAGCGCCCGGTTGCACATGCTATCGAAGAAACCGCGTTCGCAAGCGCCGACCATCATATAGCGGCCTGTCGGCTGTGCCTGATCAAGGTGCTGGATCAACGAGGTACCGAGTTTGATACCACCGAGTAGATCCTGTAGCGTCTCGCGCCGGCCCTCACTCTCGACCGAGAAAATTACACTGCCGTGAAAGTCTGCGACAAAGCGGTGTAAATTGTCCAACGGCAGTTTGTTTTGAGCCTGCACCGCCAGATCGGGCAGGGCGCGGTAGCCCAAGTTGGTGTTACCCGCCTGGGCCGCTAGATCTACGGTTTCTAACGCTATGCGCGGCCAGGCTTTTAGTTCGCCGAATAGTGCATCGACGCGTAACCACAGGGTATCCGGTGCCAGCAGCGGACGCATCGGATCGATGCGGCGGCTTTGGTAACGCTGGCTGATGTCCTGCCAGAAGCGCGTGGCGGCGTTTTCAAGGTTGCCGGTGTTGACGATCAAGGTGTTGGCTGGTAGATAACTGAACAGTGATGGCAGCGGTTGGCTGAAGAACAGCGGTTGCCAATATTCGACACCGGCAGGCCAGGTACCTTTGCTGACTTGCTGGTAAATATGCTCAGGATCACGGCGCACGTCAAATTGCTCACGCCATTGACTGCGGAATAGCTCGATGGCGTTTTTGTCGGTTGGGAATTCATGGGCCGGTAGCAGGTTGATGGCGTCGACCTCGCTCAGCGTGCGCTGGCTGTCGACCTCGAAGGTGCGCAGGCTGTCGATTTCGTCGTCGAAGAAGTCAATACGGTATGGCTCTTCGCTGCCCATTGGGTAGAGATCGAACAAGGCACCCCGGGTGGCGAATTCGCCATGCGCCATCACTTGCGCGACGCTGCGGTAACCGGCCTGTTCCAATTGGCTGCGCAGCTTATCGCGTGACAGGCGCTGGCCTTTTTTCAGCACTAACGCATAACCATGCAGAAATTCATGCGGACAGACGCGCTGCATTAGGGTATTGACCGGCAAAATCACCCCGTGCGCCATGGTAGGCAGATGATACAGGCTCGACAGGCGGGCAGAGATGATGTCCTGATGTGGCGAGAAGCCATCATAGGGTAGGGTTTCCCAGTCGGACAGCGTGGTGACCCTTTGATCGGTAAACTGCTGGATCTCGTCGCGCAGCCGTAGGGCATTTTGCATGTCTGGGGCGATCAGCATCACTGGCCCGTTATGGCGTTCGACGATTTCGGCGCATTCCACGGCGCAGGCTGAACCGAACAACTGTCCTAATCGGCGCAGATCACCTGCGCGTTTGGGGAGAGAATAACGGTAGGATGAGGAACAGCTGCGGCTATTGGAAATGCTCATTCAAGTATCTTTAATCATCGTGTTGGATTGCGTCCGGCAGCAATAATCAATAAAGCGCCTTAAATTGTGCGCTATAGTAGCCCAGCAGTCAGCAAACTGACACAGTTAAAAATGCCACAATCAGGTTTTTAACCTAAAACTTAATCGGTTAACGGCCAGGATTTTGTTCGGCCAGGCCGGTTTTGCCTGAGTTTCGGCCAGCGCTGTCAGTGGCATAAAAGGCCACCGGGTGTTCCCTTGGCGCGGGAGAGCCTTTATTATCGATGATTACATTGCTTTAACCATGGCAACAAAACGGATTTCATGTATCAACCTGTCGCGTTATTCATTGGCCTGCGCTACATGCGCGGGCGTGTCTCAGATCGCTTCGGGCGGTTTGTTTCCTGGCTGTCTACCATCGGCATCACCTTAGGAGTGATGGCGATGGTTACCGTGCTCTCGGTGATGAACGGTTTTGAAAAGGATCTGGAAAACAACATCCTTGGCTTAATGCCACAGGCTTTGATCACCAGTAAACAGGGGTCGATTAATCCTCAGTGGCTACCCGCCTTGGCAGTTCAAGGGCTGAAGGGCGTCAGCCGCGTTGTGCCATTGACCACTGGCGATGTGGTGCTGCAAAGCGCCCGCAGTGTAGCGGTTGGCGTCATGCTCGGTGTCAACCCGGACGAAGCCGATCCCTTGACCCCTTATCTAGTCAATATCAAACGGCAGCAACTGCAACCGAACCACTACAACATCATTATTGGTGAGCAGTTGGCCAGCCAGCTCGGCGTCAAGCGCGGCGATTCGCTGCGGCTAATGGTGCCGAGTACCAGCCAGTTCACGCCAATGGGCCGCATTCCTAGCCAACGGCTGTTCACCATTATCGGCACCTTTCATGCCAACAGCGAGGTGGACAGCTATCAGTTGCTGGTCAACCAGCAGGATGCATCGCGCCTGATGCGTTATCCGGCTGGCAACATTACAGGCTGGCGTCTGTTCCTACAGCAGCCGCTGATGGTTGATACTCTTAGCCAGCAGACGCTGCCACAAGGAACTGAATGGAAAGACTGGCGTGAGCGCAAAGGCGAACTGTTCCAGGCGGTG
This sequence comes from Macrosiphum rosae, assembly GCA_016617965.1. Classification (NCBI taxonomy): domain Eukaryota; kingdom Metazoa; phylum Arthropoda; class Insecta; order Hemiptera; family Aphididae; genus Macrosiphum; species Macrosiphum rosae. The sequence continues at coordinate 21,207 of WHPZ01570114.1, read as the reverse complement.
CACATGGAGAAAAACATGATGGGGCTGCTACTTAGTCTGATCGTGGCGGTTGCCGCGTTCAACATTATCACTTCGCTGGGTTTACTGGTGATGGAAAAACAGAGCGAGGTAGCGATCCTGAAAACCCAAGGCCTGACTCGCGGCCAGATCATGGCGGTGTTTATAGTGCAGGGCGCGAGTGCTGGCATCATAGGTTCACTGATCGGCACGCTGTTCGGTGTGCTGCTGGCCAGCAATCTGAATAACCTGATGCCAGTCCTTGGCGCATTGATTGATGGCGCTTCGTTACCAGTAGCGGTTGATCCGCTACAAGTGACGTTCATTGCCGTGGTGGCAATGGCGTTGTCTTTGATATCCACGCTCTACCCTTCATGGCGTGCTGCCACCGTACAACCTGCTGAGGCTTTACGTTATGAGTAACCTTCGTTTGCTGCAGTGTGACAACCTGTGCAAGAGCTACCAGGAAGGTAACCTGCACACCGATGTGTTGCGCAATGTCAATTTTGCCATGCAGCCCGGCGAGATGATGGCGATCGTCGGTAGTTCGGGTTCCGGTAAAAGCACCTTGCTGCACCTGCTGGGTGGGTTGGATTCACCGAATGCTGGCGAGGTGATCTTCAAAGGCCTATCGTTGAATAGCATGTCTTCGGCGGCCAAGGCGGAACTGCGCAACCGCCAGCTCGGCTTTATCTATCAGTTTCACCACCTGCTGCCAGACTTTACCGCGTTAGAGAATGCCGCCATGCCGTTGCTAATCGGTGGCACCCATACCGCACTGGCGCAGCAGAAGGCGATGGAGATGCTGGCGGCGGTTGGGCTGGAGAAGCGCAGCAAACATCGCCCCTCTGAACTGTCAGGCGGTGAGCGCCAGCGTGTGGCGATCGCCCGTGCGCTGGTCAACAACCCAGCGTTGGTGTTGGCGGACGAACCGACCGGTAACCTGGATAAACGCACCGCAGACAGCATCCTTGATTTATTGGGTGAGTTGAACGTGCGCCAGGGTACGGCATTTTTAGTCGTGACCCATGATTTGCAGTTGGCCAAGCGCCTCAGCCGCCAACTGGAAATGGTCGATGGCCATCTTCAGACGCCATTAACTCTTTTGGGGGGCGAGTAATGGCGTGTGCGTCACTTTCCTTCCTGACGGCTCTGCGTTTTATCCGTGGCCGCAAGCGCGGCGGCATGGTATCGCTGATTTCGGTTATCTCCACCATCGGCATTGCGTTAGGGGTAGCAGTACTGATCGTTGGCCTGAGTGCGATGAACGGCTTCGAACGTGAACTACAAAACCGTATTCTGGCGGTAGTGCCTCATGGTGAGATCGAAGCGGTGAATCAGCCGCTTCAGTGTTGGCTGTCTATGCTACGGCGGGTGGAGAAAGTGCCGGGCATTCTGGCCGCTGCGCCTTACATCAATTTTACTGGCCTGATGGAAAACGGCGTACAACTGCGTGCGGTACAGATCAAAGGGGTAAACCCGCAGCAGGAAAATCAGCTCAGCGCGTTGCCACAGTTCGTACAGGGCGATGCCTGGATTAATTTCAAGGCTGGCGAACAGCAGGTGATCCTGGGTAAGGGCGTGGCAGATGCGCTGGGTGTCAAACGGGGTGCTTACGTCACGGTGATGATCCCCAACAGCGATCCTGAACTGAAGCTACTGCAACCTAAGCGCATCCGACTGCATGTAACTGGCATTATGCAACTTAGCGGCCAATTGGATCATGGCCTGGTGCTGGTGCCACTAGGCGATGCGCAACAGTATCTCGACATAGGTGACGGCGTCACTGGCATCGCCATCAAAGTGAGCCAGGTGTTCGCCGCCAACAAACTGGTGCGCGATGCTGGGGAGGTGACTGATGCTTACGTCTACATCAAGAGCTGGATCAGTACTTATGGTTATATGTACCGCGATATTCAGATGATCCGCGCCATTATGTATCTGGCGATGGTGCTGGTGATCGGCGTGGCTTGCTTTAATATCGTTTCCACATTGGTGATGGCGGTGAAGGACAAGAGCGGAGATATCGCGGTGCTGCGCACTCTAGGTGCCAAAGATGGCTTCATCCGTGCCATTTTTATTTGGTACGGCCTACTGGCTGGGTTAGTGGGGAGCCTGAGCGGCGTGGTGGTAGGGGTGGCCGTCTCACTACAACTGACCACTATCACCAAGAGAGTGGAAAAACTGATCGGTCATTCATTCCTATCGGGCGACATTTACTTCATCGACTTTCTGCCTTCTGAGCTGCATTGGCCGGATGTGGTGATCGTGCTGGCGACAGCCCTCGTGCTCAGCCTGCTTGCCAGTTGGTATCCTGCCAGACGTGCCAGCCGTATCGATCCGGCGCGTGTGTTAAGCGGGCAATAATCAAAATGCAGGCAGAGAAGCTGCCCTATTTAGGAGGAAATGAATGCACACTCGCCATCGGCTGTGTCAGTTTCGCAAGAGTAAGCATGTGCTGCATCAGCGTTTTCGTTCACGTACTTTTTATCGTGATATCATGGCGGTGGCCGAGCTGAAAAAGCCGTTTGTGGTGGTGTTGACCGGGGCTGGCATCTCCGCCGAATCGGGTATTCGTACTTTCCGCACGGCAGATGGGCTGTGGGAACAGCACCGGGTGGAGGACGTCGCCACGCCGGAAGGCTATCAGCGCAATCCGGTATTGGTGCAGCGTTGAGGATCGTTGCCACTGCTGCCAGCTCTCGGCACCGCTGCGTCCTCATGTCGTGTGGTTTGGGGAAATGCCGCTGGGTATGGACGAAATCTATCAGGCGTTGGCTAAGGCTGATTTCTTTATCGCCATTGGTACCTCTGGCCATGTCTATCCGGCGGCAAGCTTTGTGCAGGAGGCACGGGTGGCAGGGGCTTACACCATGGAATTGAACCTGGAACCCAGCCAGGTGGAAAACCAGTTTAACGAAAAGCATTACGGCCCAGCCAGCGAGGTGGTGCCGCATTTCGTGCACAAATTCTTGGTGGGCAAGGTGGCGCGGGCAGATCGGGATCTCCCTGAGAACCTATCCTATTAGGCGTACATTGTTGCAGCCAGTTTGGACTAGGATCGTACGCAACAACCGCAGCGTACAGGGAGCCCTTGAGGATGGCGAGCACTGCCCATAGGGCCGAAATGGCGAAAAAATAGCCTGGTGAAATAGGTTCTTAGTTTGCTGCCGATGTAGATCATTGCGCCTTCATTTGGCACTCTCTTTCGCGCCAAACGGCAAAGTTTTAGCGTTTTCTCGGCTAAGCAAGAGAATTAACCTAGATTAGAGGAATGAGGGGCGAAGTGATCGCCCGGTCAAGGTCGCTTAGCGCCCAGCTTTCAATTTCTGGAAGTAGTTTTCGTACAGCCTGCTGGCATCGCCCACATCATTTTGCCATTCGCCGTTGTTGATCACCGCTTCATCGGGGTACAGCGATTTGTCGTTAGCGACTTTAGGCGAGAGTAGCTTTTTCGCTGCCAGATTAGGTGTGGGGTAACCGATAGTTTCTGCTAGCTGTGCTGCAATCTCCGGCCGTAGCAGGAAGTTGATCAGCTTTAGCACCCCCGCAACATTCTGTGCGTTTGCCGGGATCGCCAGGCTGTCCATCCAGAAGATGCCGCCTTCCTTTGGCCAGACGACCTCCAGCGGAGTGCCCGCTTGGCGCGCCACGAACGCAGAGCCGTTCCATACCATCCCCAGATTGACTTCCCCTTCTATAAATGGATTGCCTGGGTTATCGGAGTTAAAGGCCAGCACGTTTGGCATTAGCTTCTGCAACTCATGGTAGGCGGCCTCGATCTGTTTGGCATCCCTGGTGTTGCCTGAGTAGCCTAGCTTGCGCAGCGCTATTTGAAACACATCACGCGCGTCGTCGATCAGCAACAGACGCCCCTTATATTGTGGCTGCCAGAAATCAGCCCAGGTGGTGATGGTGGTGGGATCGATCGCATCTGTGTTGACGCCAATGGCTGTAGCGCCCCAGATAAAAGGGATTGAATAGTCATTGTCAGGATCGAAAGGTTTGTTCAGCAGGTTGGGGTTTAAATCCTTGAAGTGGCTGAGCTTGCTCTTGTCGATCTTTTGTAGCATACCTTCCTTGCTCATCTTGGCGATAAAGTAGGTGGAAGGTACCACCAAATCGTATGCGCCATCCTTGTAGGTTTTCAGCTTGGCGTACATGCTTTCATTGGATTCGTAGGTTGAGTAAATCACTTTGATGCCGGTTTCTTTGGTGAACTGCTCAAGCAGTCCCGGCGGAACGTATTCTGTCCAGTTATAGAAGTACAGCGTTTTGCCATCAGAGGCATTTGCAGAGCCTAGGCTCAGCGCCATCATCCCGGCTACCAACAAGTGTGACCACTTTTTCATGCAGCATGTCCTTCAACAGTATTGAGTTGATCCGGTATGCGCCACCACCTGTAACGGTGCGCCATACCCCAGAAAGGGTGATTATAGGTGCCGGGACGTAGTGGGTAAAGTCGGTGCCACCGGGCGATGTAACGCTGGCGTACTTTTCCTTGGTTTGCACGCCAACACAGCGGGATAGACGAGCAAGCGCAAACCACCACAGGGCGCTACTCATACGACGTTGGGGTGCCGCAGCTGGATTTTAGGGCTGCGGTCACGCATCACCCATTGGCTGGCAATCACCAGCACCAAGGACAGCAGCAGCAGGATGGTAGCCAGGGCGTTGACCTCCGGCGACACACCGACCTTCACCATCGAATAGATCTTCAGCGGCAAGATCTCATAGCCAGGGCCGGTAACGAACGAAGAGACTACCACGTCATCCATGGATAAGGTGAAGCTCAGCAGCCAGCCAGACGCCACTGCTGGCATCGCCAGCGGCAGGATAATCTGGCGCAGGATGGTGACTTCGCCGGCACCGAGATCGCGTGCCGCTTCGAGCATCTTCACGTCAAACCCCTTCAGCCGCGAGTAGACGGTAACCACCACAAACGGCAGACAGAAGGTGATGTGCGAGAACAGCAGCGACCAGAAACCGAGCGAAATCCCCAGCAGAATAAACAGCACCAGCAGGGAAATGGCCATCACAATATCTGGCGACATCATCACTACAAACAGCATACCGTTCACAAAGGGTTTGCCGCGAAAACGGTAACGATACAGCGCTACTGCGGCCAGCGAGCCGATCAGTGCGGCGAAAGTAGCGGACAGTACCGCCATGGTCAACGAGTGACCCGCCGCTTGTAGTAGGCTGTCGTTGTTGAACAAAATGCTGTACCAATGGGTGGTAAAACCTTGCCAACTGAAGCCAAAGCGCGAAGCGTTGAACGAGTTAACGATCAGGATAATGATCGGAACATACAAATAGGCGTAAACCAGGGCCATGAACCCACCCCGCAGCAGACGCCTAATCATACCAGCCCCTCTTGCCTGTTCAGCAGCTGGGTGACCCGGTAATAAACCAGTAACAATAGCCCCATCGCCAGTGTTAAACAGATGCTGGTGGCCGCACCAAACGGCCAGTCGCGAATATTGAGGAACTGGCTTTTAATCACGTTACCGATCAGTAGGTTCTTGGCCCCCCCCAGCAGATCCGCCACGTAGAATACGCCCATGGCTGGCAGCAGCACCAGCAGGCAACCAGCGATGATGCCTGGCATGGTCAGCGGCACTATAATGCGGATAAAAGTCTGTAGCTTGTTGGCACCGAGATCGCGCGCTGCCTCCAGACAGGGCTTGTCCAGCTTTTCGATGCTGGAGTAAAGCGGCAGCACCATAAACGGCAACAGAATATACACCAGCCCAAGGATCACTGCCCCTGAGGTGTACATGATACGCAGCGGTTGGTCGATCAGCCCGATGCTTAGCAGTGCATCGTTGAGGTAGCCACGGGTACTGAGGAATAGCTTTAGGCCGTAAACGCGGATCAGTGAGTTGGTCCAGAAGGGCACGACCAATAGAAACAATAACAGGGGTTGCAGCTTCTGCGGTAGGCGCGCCAGGATAAAGGCGAACGGATAACCGAGCGCCAGGCAGCACAAGGTGGCAATCAGCGCCATATTTAACGAATGCAACAGCACCTGCACGTACAGCGGATCGAGTAGCCGGCTGTAGTTGTTGAGCGTAAACACCCCCTGCACCAGAGTAACGTCGTCGCGGGGGAGAAAGCTGGTGCCAATAATCATCAGATTCGGCAAGAAGACGAACAGCAATAGCCAAGCTACCACGCCGACGATCACCGCATTTTGAAATACTTTACGCGATTTCTTCATCAGCCAGCACCACCTCCCAGCTTTCGACCCAAGTCACGGCCACCTTTTGGTTCAGCGAGCGGTTGACATCCGGATCGTCTCCGTTAAAGAATTCGCTGACCATTACCATCTTGCCGTTCTCCAGCTTGACCACTGATTCCAGCGTCATGCCTTTGTAGTTGCGCTCACGTACATAGCCGATCAGACCATCCGGCTGTGCACCGTCGTTCACTGCCTCCACCCGTAGGTCTTCTGGGCGCAGCAATACCTTCAGCCGCTGGCCTGCTTCAACCGGCAGTTCGGCATAGATGTCGCACTCGCGACCTTCGACATCAGCACGTACCCGCCGTGGATCAAGGCGCTGCAATACCACGGCGTCAAAGGTGTTGATCTCGCCGATAAAGCGCGCGACGAACAGGTTCTTTGGCTCCTCGTAAATTTCGCGCGGTGTGCCGTCCTGCTCAATGCGCCCGTCACGCATCACCACGATGCGGTCTGACAGGGTCAGCGCCTCTTCTTGATCATGGGTGACGAACACGAAGGTGATGCCCAGTTTGCGTTGTAGTGCCTTCAGTTCGCTTTGCATTTGCTTGCGCAGCTTGTAGTCCAGCGCTGATAGCGACTCGTCCAACAGTAGCACCTTCGGCTTATTGACCACGGCACGAGCGATAGCCACCCGCTGCTGCTGACCACCGGAAAGCTGGCCCGGACGGCGCTGGGCGAACTTATCTAATTGCACCATGCGTAGTGCCTCATCGACGCGGGGTGTCAGTTCGGCTGCCGGGATTTTCTGCATCCGCAAGCCAAAGGCGACGTTTTCAAACACCGTCATATGCGGGAACAGGGCGTAGCTTTGGAATACGGTATTGACGTGACGCTGCTCGGCGGTGATGGCGGTGATGTCTTGGTCATCAAGCCGGATGCGTCCTTGATCGACAGTCTCCAATCCAGCGATCAAACGTAGCACTGTGGTTTTACCACAGCCGGAAGGGCCGAGAATAGTAAGGAATTCACCGTAGTTAATTGTTAGGTTGAGATCGGCAATGATCGTTTTACCGTCGAACTCTTTGCTTAGGGCATGCAGTTCAATAAGAGGTATCAGAGAGGATTTCTCAGTCATTTATAGTGTCACTCTATCCCGTGGTCTAATGCAGATAGAACCGCAACTGGAAAAGACTGCCGAAGCTTCTAGGGTTGCCCCAATGATTGAATGGAGCTTCAAAACCAGTTGCGCCAATAGAAAACTTTAGAGCGCGCATGATAGACGCTGAAAGGCGGAATTGAAAGCCGTTCCGGCTCAGTGTCGCTTATTTCATCATGATGCGACACATAATCCCAGCAATGCCTGCTTTATCGAACCGAGGGTAAAGCCGATCTGCGGTGGTACCAATGGCACCCAATTGTCATTCTGTCGTGTCCAAATTTGTTTATCGGCGGTTACAATTGCCTCGGTGTGTCACTGGTGGGGATGGAACAGGCAGTGGCAGTAATCATCACCGCAGAGCGGGAAAAATAGCGTTATATCCCATAAGCACCTACGGCACTACCCTGAAAGCTGACAGTGCCGCCACCTTCTCAGCGCTAGGATCAGTGGGTGAAATACCAATATCCGCTGTTCACCAACATGGCCAGCAGCGCCATAAATGACGGATCGTCCACTGCTTCGCCAAGCAAGGCTGCATCAACACTGAAGTTATGGCACAACGCATCTACTGCTGGCAAGTGATCGGTGTCGATCACCTCACCATTGATGAAGCATTGACCGCCGATGCGCAGTACACGCAGGCCGCCTAATCGCTGAAGCGATTCACCTTGTTGCAGCAATTGGTAAATTTCACTGATTTGATAGGGCGGCTCCAGCGGTGCGATATCCAACTCGTGGCGTGACTGAGAGATGAACTCGCCGAACCATTGCTGAAAGTGTTGCGGTTGCTGCACCAGCTCCAGCATCATTTGCCGCAGGGTATCGACTTCATGCGGCAGCACGTCAGCCGGGTGTTCACGCAGCTTGATGTCCGGGTCGCTGTAGCGCCTGCTGCCCAAATCGTGTGCTAACACATAGTCGGCAAAGTCACTGATCAGTTCGCGGCCATTCGGTGCACGAAAGCCCACTGAATAGTTCAGCGCATTTTCCAGCGCATATCCTTCGTGGGGGAAACCCGGAGGGATATACAGAATGTCGCCCGGTTCCATCTCTTCGTCGATAATGGCACCAAAGGGTTCAACTTGTAGCAGATCCGGTGCGGAATGTACTGCTTCATTGGCACCTTTTCGCCCACGCGCCAACGACGGCGACCAACGCCTTGAATAATAAACACATCATATTGATCGAGGTGTGGGCCTACGCCGCCGCCCGGCATCGAGAAGGAGACCATTAAGTCATCCATCCGCCAGTCCGGCAGTTGGCGGAACGGCCGCATCAGCGCACTGGAAGGCTGATGCCAGTGATTGACCGCCTGCACCAGCAGCGACCAGTTATTCTCGCCAAGGTGGTCAAAGTTCTCGAAGGGACCGTGCGCCACCTGCCAATGACCATCATGATGGCTGATCAGACGGCTGTCTACATCGTTTTCCATCGCTAACCCGGCCAACTCATCCGGGGAGAGTGGATCGATAAAGTTTTTGAAGCCGCGTTTCAGAACCACCGGACGCTTTTGCCAATAGCGTTGCAAAAAATCGTCCCAGTCCAGATCTAATCGATAATCCATTTTCTATTCCAACACAGTGGAGTGAGCCTAAAGTGCGATTATAACGGAAGTTTGGGCCGCTGGATCGGTACCTGCACGAGAGAATTTACCCGTGCAGGCTCTTTGAATAGCAAGCAGCCACCGAAAGACAGTGGCTGAAATTTAGCGGCAGGGCATGACGTGCTTGCCTGTGAAGGAACGATGCAGCCAGGTCGCCCGATGAAGCACAGACCCACTGAGGTGAGCCAGACGCTGTAGGGTGTCTCGCTCTTTTGGGTCGGGAGAATGTCAATCGTGATGATGGGAATCATGCTGACGGGCGAAGGTCATTTGCATGCGTGCGCCACCGAGCGGGCTGTCGCTGATGGTGATCTGGCCGTCATATTGCTCGATGATCTCCGCTGCCACCGACAGGCCGAGGCCTTGGCCGGGGCGCAGCGTATCGACACGCTGGCCACGTTTGAAAATCAGCGCGCGCTGGCTTTCCGGAATGCCTGGGCCGTCGTCGTCGATGACAATAGTGAGGTTTTTATCGGAGCGCAGCGAGGTGATTTCCACAAACTCCAGGCAATATTTACAGGCGTTTTCCAGCACGTTACCTATCACTTCCATAAAGTCGTTCTTCTCCCCCATAAAGGTCACTTCTGGCGAGATATCTAGCGTTATCACCACCCCTTTGCGCTGATAGACTTTGTTCAGCGCTACTGTGAGGCTGTCAAGTAGCGCTGGCGCCGAGTGGATCTCGCGCGTCAGCATCGTTTGCCCTGAGTTGATGCTGGCTCGGTGCAGGTAGTAGCCGATCTGCTGCGAGATGCGGCCGATCTGATCCAGCATGATCGGTTCGGCTTCCTCAATGGTGGTCTGCTTACTGGAACGCAGCGATCGCAGGGTCGTTTGCAGCACCGCCAGTGGCGTTTTAAGGCTGTGGGTCAAATCGGACAGCGTAGTATGGTATTTGGTGTAACGCTGGCGTTCGTTGCGTACCAAAATATTCAGGTTGCGCACTAGCCCGCGTAGCTCGCTGGGGGGGTTCTCGTCCAATTGCTCCCGCTCGCCATTCTCCAACTCGCCAACCTGATTGACCAGCGTCTTGATCGGCCGCAAGCTCCAGTAGGCTGCTAACCACAGCAACGGCACCACCAGCAGTAGGTTGGCCAGTAATACATAGCTGAACCATTCCCACACCACATCGGAGCGATGCAGCTCTTGTGGAATGCTATCGACGACCACGACGGTTAGCGCCGGTAGGTGCTCGGTGGCGGCGTATGTGCTGATCGCCACTGAGTGGGTGAGTGCATTCTTATCGGTGTTGTTATAACCTTTCAACTGATTTTGCGCTTTGGGGTTGTTGCCCAGCACTTCACTACTGATACGGGTATCGGTATCGATCTCGTAGAAACCTGACTCCCTGAGCCATTCTTTGTTAATCAGCTTTTCCAATTCCGGCACTCTGCGCTGGTTCCACAACAGGTTGCCCTTTTCGTCGTATAATAAAGACCAAAGTAGGGAAATTAAGGTCGATATCAGGGGGAACGGCGATGGTGAGGTTATTGTCTTTCCATTGTGCCAAGCTAAAGAACAGGTTGCTTTCGCCGCGTAGCAGACGAAAGGCGGTTTTGTCGAAACTGACGATATAACCCACTACCGCCACCAAGCCGTAAGACAGAGACAATGCTAGGATCACGCCAGCAGTCGCCATTAAAAAGCGGGCGCGCAATGAAAACGGTTTTATATCCTTATTAAGCATGCTGCTCATTTCACATCAAAGCGATAGCCTTGGCCACGCACGGTAGTGATCACGTCCTGCGGATATTCTGCCTGTACTTTTTTGCGCAGGCGACCCATCAGCACATCGATAGTATGGCTTTCGCGCAATTCGGCGTCCGGGTACAGTTGTAGCATCAACGAATCTTTGCTGACCACTTTGCCGGCATTGCGGATCAGCGTCTCAATAATGGTGTATTCAAAGGCAGTCAATTTGATGTTCTGCTCATTAACGCTCAGTTCGCGGCGCGACAGATCGATCTGGAACGGCGGCAGCACAATAATCTGGGAGGCCAAACCGCTGTTACGGCGCATCAGCGCCTGAATGCGAGCGATCACTTCTTCTAAATGAAACGGCTTGGTGACATAGTCGTCAGCACCGGCCTCCAGCACTGCCACTTTGTCCTGCCAGCTTTCGCGCGCGGTCAGACCCAGAATCGGCAATTTCATTTGGTGAGCGCGCCAGCGTCGGATCAGGCTAAGGCCGTCTTCGCCCGGCAGTCCAAGATCGACAATGGCAATATCTGGCGCATGTTCTTGCAGGAAGTAATCGGCTTCTTTTGCGTCTTCAGCAGCATCAACCTGATGACCCATTTCACGCATCTGAACGGAAAGGTGGTGGCGTAATAAACCATTATCTTCGACAACCAGTATTCGCACGGTGAACTCCTATGGATATGCGGGTGAACAGGCCTGGCACCCACGTTATAAAAGGTAACACGCTTTCTGGCGAACACGCACGGACACCTTATCCATTCGAAGTTATGGTAGATATAGCCTGCTTTGTTCGCAAGGTAAGCTGAAAAAACGTTATTGATTTTTGCTCGGACTAATTATCGGCAACGGCTGATAAACGCTGAATAAACAGTTCTGGTGCAAAGTTTAATGAAACTTAAACTTAGCGTTTCATCCAAAGGTGTATGTGAGAGCAGAATTTTTGCAGATAGCCAGGGGATGACGGGCATGCCTGAAGTGTAGGGCAAGTTGAACTATCGGCATAAAAAATCCGGAAACCAACAAGGTTTCCGGATAATTTCACTGCCACTGGTTCCAACTTATATTGGCTCGGCGGTTACCTGGTTATCGCGCATTTAGCTCGCTGACCAAGGTGGCGGCACGGCCGATATAGTTGGCCGGTGTCATCGCCTTCAGGCGGGTTTTTTCTTCTTCCGGCAATGCCAGAGCATCGATAAATGCCTGCATGCCAACCGCATCCACACGCTTACCACGGGTCAGCTCTTTTAGTTTCTCATAGGGCTTTTCGATGCCGTAGCGGCGCATCACAGTCTGGATCGGCTCGGCCAGCACTTCCCAGTTGTGATCCAATTCGTTGAGCAGGTGCGCCTGATTTACTTCTAGCTTACTGATGCCTTTCATGGTCGCCTGATAGGCGATCAGCGCATAGCCCAGGCCAACGCCGAGGTTACGCAGCACGGTGGAATCGGTCAAGTCGCGCTGCCAGCGGGAAACGGGCAGTTTGCTGGCCAAGTGGCCCAGCACCGCATTGGCCAAGCCCAGATTACCTTCGGAGTTTTCGAAGTCGATCGGGTTGACTTTGTGCGGCATGGTGGAGGAACCGATCTCACCGGCGATAGTTTTCTGCGTAAAGTGGTTCAGGGCAATGTAGCCCCAAATATCGCGGTCAAAGTCAATCAAAATGGTATTAAAGCGTGCCATGCAATCGAACAGTTCGGCGATATAGTCGTGCGGCTCTATCTGGGTGGTGTATGGGTTCCAGATTATGCCCAAAGAAGTGACGAAGGTTTCGCTGAACGAGTGCCAGTCCACTTCCGGGTAGGCAACGATATGGGCGTTGTAGTTGCCGACCGCGCCGTTGATTTTACCCATGATCTCCACATGCGCCAACTGACGAAACTGGCGTTCCATACGGTAGGCCACATTAGCGAACTCTTTACCGACGGTAGATGGGGTAGCCGGCTGACCATGGGTGCGAGACAACAAAGGAATGTCGCGATATTCCAGCGCCAGGCTTTTGATCGCGTCGATAATTTTGCGCCAGTAAGGCAGCACCACATCTTGACGCGCGGTTTGCAGCATCAGTGCGTGCGACAGGTTATTGATATCTTCTGAGGTACAGGCGAAGTGGATGAACTCGGACACCGAATGCAGGGCAGGGATCGCCGCCACTTTTTCCTTCAGGAAATACTCGACCGCTTTCACATCGTGGTTGGTGGTGCGCTCGATGGTCTTGATACGCTGTGCGTCTTCTTCGCTGAATTCCTCGACAATTTTGTCGAGGAAAGCGTTGGTGTTGGTATCAAAAGCGGGAACTTCCTTGATTTCTGCACAGGCGGCCAGTTTTTGCAGCCAACGTACTTCTACCTGCACACGGAATTTTAGCAGACCGTATTCGCTGAAAATGGTGCGCAGTGCGCTGACTTTATCACCGTAGCGTCCATCAACGGGTGAAATGGCGGTCAGTGAGGATAATTCCATCGGTAGCAACTCCTGGGATCTATTAACAATCAGCAATGATATTTTGTGCCTGCTTAAGCAGACGATGACGGGAAAACATGAGCTGCAGGCGGCTACCGCCAACCTGTTGCCACAACACCGCTGCGCGGATGCCCGCCAGCAGGACGGCGCGAACCTTGGACTGCACCTGTGGATTCTGCAAAATCGCCGACGAACCGATAACCTGAATGCGCGGACCGAGCGGGCTGACTACATCGACATACATGCCAGCCAGCGCGCTAATGATAGTGTCTGACTCAAGGTCAAAATGTGCCAACTGGCGATCGAGCTGGCTGAGACGATCGCCAAGGGTTTGCATTGCCTGTTTATTGGCGTGGAGCTCGCGTTCCAACACCATCAGGCTGAGGGTGTAGCGGGTCAGTTCAGCCCCCGCCCCTTTATTACTGACGTTGAGTACGGCCATCAGCGTTTCGAGGCCGACCTTAAGTTTGCGCTCTTCGCCACCGAATACCGCTAACGTGGAAGGGGAGTCCATTTGTAGCAGGCTGCTTAGTGAGGTATGAAGGGCAATGTGATCACATTGCCCTTGGTGTGCCAACTGCTGAACCAGCCGTGCTGACTGGCTAATTCCAGCTATCGCCAGCGTGATGTCATAATAATTCTTCGCCACGGCTACTCCTGTAAACACGGTTAATGGTACATGGCTTACTCTATAAAATTATGTGTATCGAAAGGGTGACGGCAGTGGCTACAGATCGGTGATGATCGGCCATGGCTGTAACAACAACGATGACAACAAATGTTACAGATCATGCCACAAAATCAGGGCTAAACCTAGTGCCTAGTACGCCGACGCTAAGGCAGAGCTGCCGTGTGACGTGGAGCAGCGCAAAAAACCGGCATGCTCTGGCGGGGGACACAGGCATATTGTAGTGGTCAGTTCTTCTCGCACTGATCGTGTCGGAACTATTAGAGCTTGTGCCTGATTGGGTAATTAAACATTTTAAATAAAGGCGTTCAGGGGCTGCGGTGATTGCAGCACCTGACCCTGTTTTACGTCAGACGTTGTTCGATAATGCCGCCTCCAAGGCAGATTTCTCCCTGATAAAACACGGCAGATTGGCCTGGAGTCACGGCAGCTACCGGCTCGTCGAATCGCACTTCGATGCGCTGATCGTCAAGTGGGGTAACGCGGCAGAGGATGTCCTGCTGGCGATAGCGGGTTTTCACCGTGCAACGGAATGGCTCACTGCGCGGCATGCGATCAACCCAATGCAGTTGTTGCGCGATTAGGCCAGCGGAAATCAAACGCGGGTGGTCATGCCCCTGCGCGACGACCAGCATATTGTTGGCCACATCTTTGTCCACCACGTACCACGGCTCCTCGCTGCTGTCTTTCATGCCACCGATGCCTAGCCCTTTGCGCTGGCCCAGGGTGTGATACATTAGCCCCTGGTGCTTGCCGACGGTCTGGCCATCAACGCTGGCGATTAAGCCTGGCTGAGCGGGCAGATAACGCCCTAGAAAGTCGCGGAACTTGCGCTCGCCAATAAAGCAAATGCCGGTAGAGTCCTTCTTCTTGGCAGTGACCAGCGCCAACTGCTCGGCGATGCAGCGCACTTGCGGTTTTTTCAGCTCGCCGACCGGGAACATGCTTTGCGCCACCTGCTCGTGGCTCAGCGTGTACAGGAAGTAACTTTGGTCTTTGTTACTGTCGATACCGCGCAGCAGGTGGCTTTTACCGTCGACATCCTGGCGGCGCACGTAGTGGCCGGTGGCAATAAAGTCAGCGTCTAGATCTTCTGCGGCGAATTCCAGGAAGGCTTTAAATTTGATCTCTTTATTACACAAAATATCTGGGTTAGGTGTGCGACCTGCTTGGTACTCTTCCAGGAACAGCTCAAACACGTTGTCCCAGTATTCCGCCGCGAAGTTCACCGTATGCAGCTTGATGCCCAGCTTGTCACATACCGCTTGCGCATCGGCCAAATCGGCCGCTGCTGAGCAGTATTCTTCATCATCGTCCTCTTCCCAATTTTTCATAAACAGCCCAGCGACCTGATAGCCCTGCTGCTGTAACAAATAGGCAGTAACGGAAGAATCGACGCCGCCGGAGATGCCGACGATGACTTTTTTCTGGCTGTTGTCTGACATGGGAGTCTCATGAACCGGCTGATAAAAACAAGCGCAGGACTTTATCACGTCGGGCATGTGGGCGCACGGCCCTTATAGGGAATCAAGATTTTTCCATTCACCGGGTTGCAGCTCACCTAATGAAAGGTTGCCCATACTGTAGCGAATCAGGCGCAGGGTAGGGAAACCGATATGTGCCGTCATGCGTCGTATTTGACGGTTTCGGCCTTCGAACAGAGTGATTTTCAGCCAAGTGGTGGGGATTGATTTGCGTTCGCGGATCGGTGGATTGCGCGGCCACAGCCATTGCGGTTCGTCCACCCGTTCCACTATAGCGGGCAAGGTGGGGCCGTCTTTTAAGGTGACGCCGTGGCGCAAGGGTGTCAGATCGCGATCTTGCGGCACGCCTTCTACTTGCACGAAGTATACCTTACCGATGCGTTTGCCCGGTTGGGTGAGCTGCGCCTGCAACTTACCCTCGTTGTTGAGCACCAACAGCCCTTCACTGTCGCGATCCAAACGCCCGGCGGCGTAAACGTCGGTAAAGGGAATAAATGCTTTCAAGGTGGTGCGACCGGCTGCATCGGTGAACTGTGGCAGCACATCAAATGGCTTGTTGAATAATACCACTCGGTACAGATCTTGCGCTGCCACATGCTTGCTGAATCGTTTAAATTTTTGATTTTTAATAAATATTTTATTCATAGCAGTTGAGATTATGGCTGATAAGGGCATTATAACCGAATCTATTTCGGATTGGATCGGGCGGAATATTCGATGTAGTATCTACACACATCTTACAAAACATTAACAAAAATTGCGCGTATAAGGAGAGGTTGATGGAAAGCAAAGTAATTGTTCCGGCAGAAGGTAAAAAGATTACGGTCGATGCCCAGGGTAAACTAATCGTTCCAAATAACCCTATCATTCCGTTTATCGAAGGCGATGGCATTGGCGTTGATGTTACCCCTGCTATGATTCATGTGGTTGATGCAGCTATAGAAAAAGCCTACCACGGCACCCGCAAAATCGCATGGATGGAAATCTACACTGGCGAAAAATCCACTCACGTTTACGGGAATGATGTGTGGCTACCGGATGAAACCCTGGATCTGATCCGTGACTACCGTGTTGCCATCAAAGGCCCGTTGACTACCCCGGTTGGTGGTGGTATCCGCTCCCTTAACGTGGCTCTACGCCAGCAGTTGGATCTATACGTGTGCCTGCGTCCAGTACGCTATTATCAGGGCACCCCAAGTCCGGTTAAACAGCCAGAACTGACTGATATGGTGATCTTCCGTGAAAACGCTGAAGATATCTATGCTGGCATTGAGTGGAAAGCCGGTTCTGCGCAAGCAGATAAAGTGATCAAATTTCTGCGTGACGAAATGGGCGTGGAGAAGATCCGCTTCCCAGAGCAGTGTGGGATCGGCGTCAAACCCGTCTCCGAAGAGGGAACCAAGCGTCTGGTGCGTGCGGCGATCGAATACGCTATCACCAATGACCGTGATTCCGTGACCCTGGTTCACAAAGGCAACATCATGAAATTCACCGAAGGTGCTTTCAAGGATTGGGGCTATGAATTGGCGCGTGAAGAGTTTGGTGGCGAGTTGATTGACGGTGGGCCATGGCTGAAAATCAAGAACCCAAATACCGGTAAAGAGATTGTGGTGAAAGATGTGATCGCCGATGCCTTCTTACAGCAAATATTGCTACGCCCAGCGGAATACGATGTGATCGCCTGTATGAACTTGAACGGTGACTACATTTCTGACGCCCTGGCAGCCCAGGTTGGCGGTATCGGCATTGCACCTGGTGCCAACATCGGCTCTGACTGCGCGCTGTTCGAGGCGACCCACGGCACTGCGCCTAAATATGCCGGCCAGAACAAAGTGAATCCAGGTTCCATTATTCTCTCTGCCGAAATGATGCTGCGTCATATGGGTTGGACAGAAGCCGCCGACTTAATTGTTAAAGGAATGGAAGGGGCGATTGCCGCGAAGACCGTAACCTACGATTTTGAACGTTTGATGGATGGCGCTAAGTTGCTAAAATGCAAAGAGTTTGGTGACGCCATCGTTAAACACATGTAAGTATTGTTGTTAGCATATAGCCAACATAAATTGTTAGTTTTATGTTGGCTTTTGGTCTTCGAGTCTTCCACCAAAACTCTTCCCCAAAACTGTATAAAAAAAGTACGGTTTAAACTGCGATTACCCTCCACTCTTTCCCTCGATCATCGTTATATTTATCCGTCATTTTTTGCGATTTATGCCCCAGCAGTTTTGCGTCTCCAGCCCCTGTTCCCGATACAGACGTTCAGATAGAGAACGTTGTTCATGGAAAGTTGGCGCGGTTCCCTCCGCGAAAGGGGCGGGTTACTGGCCTGAGGCGTATGCAGATCGTACCGGGCTGTGGCGAATCAACGCCTGACAGGTCGCAATGCGCGATGGAAGTGACCAACGGCCTATAACCGGCGGTCAGCGGTCAATAGCGGAAACTGCTTTGTACAGGGAAAAACCATTGTTCAGCGATTCGCTGACGTTACATGACTATCAGGGTCAGGTTGCAGAGGTTTTAGCCATAGTGCGTGCTCTGAATAAAATGACCAAGGCAGGTAGGCCAAAAGTGTACGCATTGCCTGAGTGTCGGAGCTGCTGACCCAAAATCCGATTTATTCAACAAAGCCGATCAAAATACTAACAAGCAATCGCTGACGGACTTTTATAATAAAGCTCAGAGAGGGAGCGCTTTTCCCTACTCTGAGTATCAAGGCTATTTTGCTACTGACACTTGGGAATCCCACCTTTTTCGTTTTTTCAATAATTCGCACCAGCAGAGGGTGGCTCAATGATCACAGAGGATCTGGCGTGATGGCCGACTTTTGCGCGCGGCTGAACGCCAGCTTTAGCGCCCAGTAGAGCAGGCTGGCGGCCAGCAGTGAGTTGATGGTCGGTACCCCCCACTCGGTAACCAACCCGACGATGCCGCCAACGATATTGGCACCGATCGCTGCCCAGCCGATAGTGACGGTTTCATCCGGCAATTTACCGGTGAGCTGGCTGTCATCCAGGATTTTGCGGCTGCTGCGTAACAGATAGTAATCCACCAGCATAATGCCGATAATCGGCGGGAACACCACGCCGAGCACGGTCAGGAAATCGACGAAACGATCCAAAATACCCAGCACTGACAGCGTGGTGCCCAGTATGCCGATGACCAGCGTGGTATAGGTATATTTCAACTTCTTGCCGGTGATGCCTTCGACCGCGTTAACAATGCCCAACGAGGAGGAATACAAGTTGAGATCGTTGACGCGCAGGGTGGAGAATACCACCACCAGCAAGCCTGCGCCGCCCGCCGCCTGCGACATAATGGTCACCACGTCCGCAGTGCCCAGCGTTTTGGCGATCAGGATCGCCAGGCCGTTGACCACAAACTCACCGGCGATGATGGTGAAAATCGTCACGCCCAGCACATGCTTGCTGTTTTTGGAGTAGCGGGTCAGGTCGGGGGTCATCAGGCTGGCGACAATGGCACCGCCCACGACGATGGTGATGCCGGCGCTGATGGTCAGCGGTTCGCCTGGTGACGCCAGTTGAATGATTTCCTGCAAGTTATGACTGGACAGGGCGGTGACGGAGATAAAGGCCACCAGTATGATAAACATCGGCACCGCAATGCGCGCGGCGATGCGCAGCGCCTTGAAGCCAAAGGCGACTAAAAGGGTCAGCAGGCTGCCGGACAGCCCGGCGGCCAAGCCAAACCCCAGTTTTTTGCCCAAGGCGAAATCGAGCGACTTGGCGAAGATGGCGTTCTGGATGCCAAACCAGCCCAGCAGACTAACGGCCACCACTACACCGATCAGCACCGAACCGATGCGGCCGAAGCCGCACCAGCGCGCCAGCAGGCTGCCGGAAATTCCCTCACGCATACCTGCCAGCCCGAGGCCGTAAGTCACCCCGCCAAAGATCAGGCTGCCGATGACAATGGTGCTGAAGGCGTCGATCAGCGTCATCGAGTTGCCAAGCACCGCCCCTAGCATAAACTGATCGAGGGCGGTCAGCGTGCCCATATGTACTATGGCCACGCTTAAAACGAGACTCTACTATCCTGCGGCACGCGGCTGAGCGGATAATCTTCAATCTTTATCACGGTGAGGTATTCCTTGCTGTTCAAATAAATTGGATGCCTTTGGCTATCAGGCGATCGGGAATATAGTTGTCCAAGCAGGCGTATTTGCAAAACTCTTCGAATTGCTGCTGCGTATAGACGTTGGCTTTTTGATAAATGTTATATATTCGATTTTCTATCGTTTTATTGCTGATGCTGTATATTCTTGCGATCTCTTTCACGGTAAACCGCTGAAGCATTAAAAATATCACGTCGAGTTCGGCTCGGGTGAACAAGTCATTATTCACTTCGGTGGTCAGCACGCTGGGTTTTTGCTGGTTAATGTACTTCAACGGCGACAGGCTGTTCATCGGCTTGGCGTTCCACATCACGCCGATCACCTGTTTGTCATCGTTGTATATCGGCAGTTTCTCACTGATAAACGGCGTCAGGCTGTCTTTCCCGTACCAATAGTGGGTTTCAATCACCGTGACACGTTCGCGCGACGCCTCGGTCATTTTGTCATGCTCGATGAAATCGGCAGCGCATTCGGCCCAGTCGGCGGGGAATTCATGATCAAGCTTGCCAGCAACGTCAAAATTCAGCGGCGTGTTGGTATAGAGGTAGGCGGCCCTGTTCATGTAGAGGTGGCGAGACTGCTGGTCTTTGATGCCCCAGGGGTCGCTCAGGTGCTCTATCATGGTAGTAAGGCTCTTAAAATAATATTCATTATTTTTATGGGGGGGATCCATGCTTACCTCAGATCTGCTGAAGCTGATTTAAAGGTTTTTAGCCAGGTAGTGGCGAGTGTGCCGATGCGCATAGCCGGGCAAATCGCCAAAGACTCGGTAGCCGAGTTTTTCGTAAAAGCCTTTGGCTTGAAAATCGAAGGTATCCACACAGGCCATGTGGCAGCCGCGTTTGCGAGCTTCTTCTTCGGCCTGCAACATTAACTGGCGGCCATAGCCACTTTGGCGGTATTGGTCGCCAACCCAGAGATATTGCACCTCAATGCCGCCCCACCAGGTTCTGGCGACCAGACCGGCGACTATCTGGTTATCGTCATCGGTTAGGGTCAGGAACAATGGGTGAATGTCGACGGGCTGAGTTTTATCGTTATGGGCCCAGAGGCTATCGATAACGAATTCTTTATCATTCGGGTTTGGTTGATCGGTTACGTTGATATTCATTTTTATTACCTTGATTAAATAGTTCAAATCTAAACCAAATGGGGTTTACTATCATTTTTATTAATATATTACAAGGGTGATTTTCACCCTTTAGGTTGGTGGGTCTGGCGCTTATAGTTACTTCAACAGGACGAAAGAATAGCGCCTAGCGCGGTAATAATAGTTGAAGTCCTGTCCCACAGGTTTTTTCCTGCTTGCGTCTCACCAGGGCATTATCAGGTTGGGAGTTGTCATTGACGGCACCATCATAAGAGCAAGATACCTTGCCGTGAGGGGGCCGTGCTTTTGTTGCGGTTTGTGTGTTACCGTGTCGCGGCACCTTGTTAAGAATTTAAACTTGACTAATGACTTTATCAGTTGCAATGCCTGACAGAAACCTGATCGGCTACTATTGTTTACGGCTAACCTCATCAAACCCGATTGTACCGGGCCATCTCGATGGCATCGCCTTTTGATTGCGCAGGGTGTAATGCGTGGTGCCGAGGATACGCTGCTGCTCCCTTCGGTGATTGAAGCTCTGTCTCTGATATCATGCTGGTGATGAACGCCAGCATTTTCTTTGCTGCCACATGCTCTGAGTTAACTGTTTATTCCCGGATCATCATATAGACCCTCGTCGCACAGCCCTGTTCATGGCAAGATGGCTACTGAGGGATATAGCTGAGGGCAAAATATCATGATGATT
>WHPZ01570110.1:0-19318 GCA_016617965.1 Macrosiphum rosae | reverse complement strand
GAAAAAAAATGTCTTCACTCTAATAGAGTATGTTCTCCTCTACAAATTTGGTAATATGATATGCATGCAAAACAGAAACAACACAAACGACGGCCTCTCAACTTGGTTTATTTTATTTTCATACCTAAGTGATTTTATTTAATATGATACAATCATGTAAAATATATGTAAGTATAAAATACAATAAAATTGGATGTAGAAAAAAATGTGGTAACCAACTGAACTTGATATCAGAATTGTTTTATTACATATGAGGAACTAAATCTTGCTATTATTTTTATAGAAGCATCGTGTCGTCAGAAATTAGTGATGAGGAATTTGCTGAACTCTGGGCTCGTACAGTCGATTTACCAGGTTTTGATGATAATGTGTCTCCAAATAATACTATAACATCTCTTTTTAGATGTGTTATTGGAGAAGTAAATTTTTTTTAATTTAAAATGTATCCTTGTTTATTAATATGTTTTTTTTTTAGATTTCTATTGATTTCTATTGTTCGAATGAAATAGTAGAAAATTCTTTTTTGAATTTGACATTTAAACGTTTTTGTTGCGATTTGGCAATTATGGAATATGGGCCAGCTGTACAAATGTCAATTGGATCAATTTATTTATCTGACTTACAACATATTTGCAAAAGTGGTCATACCGTTGTATTATTTTCAATAACAACCAATTCTTTAGTACAAGAATCTACTAATTTGCTTTACAGAAAAGTATGAAAGTTTTTTTCATGAATAACTCGACTTGTTGGTATATAATTCTGTAATATTATGATTGAGTACATTTATTTTTAGGTAAAAGCTGATTGTCCTGATTTTAGAAGTCATTTCCACAGTGTAGAAAAGTCTCTTGTATTAGATTTAAATCACTTATCATGTGTGTTTCATAGAACTTCATTTATAAAATTTTACAAATTTATGCAATATATTACAGAAAAGTGAGTTTTTCAATCTCAGAGGAACCATTTTTTTTCACCATATTTATAAAATATACTTTCTTTAGAATTGGTAGTAGACGTATTTTTTCATCTTTAACAATTGAAAATATTCAAAATTGTGTAAACAATTGTTTTTCCAACAATGATCCACCTGTGCCACAAGGAGCAACAAAGTTTAGTTATTCTGCTAGAATTACAAAATTTCAAGTATTAATTTGTGATACTGAATTTGAATTTTTGGACGTTAAGGTAAAGTTTTCTTAAGCCGAGTTCCTAAATAGCTATATAATATTCATTAATGTACATTTTAAAATTAGATTGGTGGCTTAGAAAGTGATTGCACGTTTAAAGCAAATGATCGGATGGTGTTTAGATTTTATGTGATGAATATGAGCATTGATGATTTGTCTCGAATGACTTTGTATCCCAAGGTAAAATATAATTTAAAAAAATATTTAAAAAAATTTAAATATATGAATAAAAAATATTTTATAGCTACTATATACAGACGCGGATAAGCTTTTGGAATTCAAATATGTACGACATAATCCCAGACTTTACAAAACAAACATTGAAGCACAGACAGATGATGTAAAATCAGATGGGAGTATTAAGTTGTACATAGGACAAGTACATATAACAGTTTTATGTAGTATTTTATTAGATTTTCAGGTATGTATTTAATATAAAATTGAAAATAATAACTATTGTATCAATTTTAACCTTATTATTTAAATTATTCTTTTTCATTTAGTATTTCATGGATCCAATCATTTCTGAAGAACTTGTTGATTTTAGTCGACGTTTACGTAAGGTTTTATTACCGTTTACTCCAGATTTTCGAAATGGATGGAAGAGTAAAATGCATTTGTCGATATGTTTACATTTTCCTGTAGTACTATTTCCACAGAATTCTACCTCTCCCAATGTTATTTTATGCAGCTTAGGAGATCTTACGGTGGAAAACTTTTTTAAAGAGCAATTGAAAAAAGATTATGACAATTTAGATATTGTTGATAATATTTTAGCTAATTGGGATGCAATTAATGTATCTAGAGCTATTATGACATTAGATGGAACACTCGTTATTCAAGTACCTCAATAGCTAATTAAATACTAGAAATTATTACAGAATAAAATAATTAATTTTATATTTGTTATAGGAACCAATGGTAGAATCTTTTGGAATTCGTTTGAACATTAAAAGAAATACTACAAACAAACTTTTATATCGGATGAATGGAGGAATTGACAATATTCAAATTAATCTGGGGCAGAAAGATTTTGCAACATTCTTATTAGTTTGGGCAGACAATTTTGAGTATGGTCATTGTATCGAAGAAATGTTGTATATGATGATGCCACATGTTTCTGGGATCTTGGAAGATCAAGATTTAAAAAAAATACAAGTGTTTTTCAATCATGAAACCTCAATTCATGAAATTGATTTCAAATTTTCTATAGATGGTATCCAAATTGCACTTTTTGCAAATTCAGATGAAGTAAATATATATACATATATTTATTTTAATAATAGATTCATAAAATATTTTACTATTTTAAAACTAAAACCTTTTCAGATATTAAGTTCTCCAATTAGAGATATAAATCATTCATTGTGCAGATTTGATTTGGACGAGATAAATATTAAGATAGATATGTTTTCAGACGATAGAGTAGTTTTAAGTACTACAGTACAAAGATGTATGTTAGAAGACACCAGGAGACATAATACATCTGAAAAAATGTTAGTCATATTTGATAATTTAATTTTATAATAATATTTAAAACTTTTCAATACAAATTAAGCCTTTTTTTAGGATTTTTGAACCTGTTGGTCCATCAGATTCATCTAACGAAGTACATATATCTGTATCAACTCCACCATTATTTGATTTATCTTTTGAAAAGACATATTCAGGTGATAGAACAATTCACATTCATTTGGATAAAACCAGATTGAATTTCTCTATTCCTTTTGTTGTGGAATTAACACAATTTGTATTGGACTCTTTACCAATAAAAAGAAAAAATACTGATGGAACCTTAGCATCTCCAATGGTTAATGTAGATAGTCATAGAAAATACCCAGATGAAAAGCGATCAGTGGAGAGAAAACCAATGAGTATTGAAAAGCAGTCAGGTAAAATAAATACCTAAATAAATTATACTAATATAAATTTGAGTTTTGCTGAATAATCAACTAATCAACTATTTTATTATTATTTAGCTTTAACTATATCTGTTCGGTTTGGTCGTCCTGAAATAGCAATATTACCTCCCGGAGTAGAAGAATTAGACATTCGAGATCAAGTACTTTTATGTCGAACAGAGTTTCTTTTAGATTATGGTCGTCATCCAGGCCATGAAGAGAGACTTGTTTGTTCATTATCAAATTTTCATATTTTAGCAGTGTCAAAAAAAAGAAGAGCTGAGAAGATGGTATGTACATTGTGTATTATGATAGTAATATCATAAATATATTTAATATGTGTTGTTTATATTTTTTTAGGTTTTGCATCCATGTGACATAGAGTTTTCAAGAACTTTAAAATCAGGAGACCATGATGCAATAGAAATTTTAATTCGTTCTAGTCCCCTAAATGTACATTTGTCAACTAGTACAGTTCACATTATTCTCAATGTATGCATATATGTTTTAATGTTTCAAAACTGTTTAAAAATAATAATTAATATAAATGTGATTTTATTTTAAAGGCCATTGACTTCATGGAATTTAATTACGATGAAGATCCTGATTTTGATGGATCGTCTTTTCGGGAGTTTAAAAATGATGATTTATGGACTCCAAAATCCATAGTACCTAGTACTGTACCTAACAAATTGGTACCTAAAAGAACATTTTTTTCATTTTTCCAATCAAAGTTTTCGGATACTATGGATGTGAAATCAGAAAATCTTGAACTGTATGTACAAGACATTAATGTGTCTCTAGAACTAGAAGAACTAGATTTAGAGGACATTCCTATGATCATGTTAAAATCATCATTAAAAATTCAAGTAAAAGATTGGTCAGATCAGTTTAATTTAAAAGGTATGTATGTCAAAGTTTGTGAGCTGTATGCCTGTATCTAATTATATTTTATTATCTATATATTTTAATTCTAGGAGGTCTAAATTTAAAAGCTTCATACTTTAATTGTAATTTGAGTGTTTGGGAACCGTTTATTGAGCCTTGGAATGTAAAACTGAAAGTATGTAACCAGCAATAATAAACAAAATTTGTATTAAATATGGTAAATGTGATAAATATGTTTTTTAATTCATAGGGTTTTTTGGGTAAGTTCAATGTAAAAAACATGGATTTGGGTGATGTATTGGTACAGTCATCTCACCAATCTATTGTGGAAGGTGAGAGTGAAAGTTCAGATGATGAAAGTGAAGCTGAAATGAAATTCATTAGAAAAACAGTGAAGTCAAGGGGTAATTATTGTAGTACTAATTGTTATTTAGTATATATATAAATATAACTTATAAGAACCTAAAATAATATTTAATTATTAATAAAATATAAATAAAATATTTTATAATATATAGAAACTTCACTTGAAAAATGGTACTCTGATGATTCAGATTCAGATCAGGAAACAGGAGTTATGGATAAATTAGCTAAGGCTATTACACATTTAATATCTGAGTATGTTAAATGGTATGAACAATATTTTAAAAAACATGCAATTTAATTTGAATACATTTTGTACAGTGAATGTAGTGATGAGGACTTAACAAATTCAGATTCAAGTGATGAAAGTGGAGCTGAACAGGAATCCAGAAATATTAGTCAAGAAAGGATAAAGAAAAAAATAAGTAATTTTTAAGAGAAATAATTTACTATAAACAACTTAAGTAATTGAGTTAATTTTGACATTGGCATTTTTTAAGGTTACTCTAGTGATTCTGGTTTGGAAAATGATTCTGAAGGACTAGAAACATCAACGTATATCATTTTTGAAACAGAGAGGCTAGAAGTATCATTTACTCCAGCTAATATATCCGTTATTGATACACTCATAAAATCGTTGTATAATCCAAAAACTGATGATTGTGATTCAACTGAAAGTTTTGTTCTTGTTAATGATCTTGCAGTGAGATCTATTGTTATGTTATATCAAAAAACTGAGGTAAATAATAATATACATTTCATTATATTTATATGATAATTTAAAAAGAAAAAGAAAAAGATTTAAATGTTAAATGTTATACCTGCAATTTTGCAATTTATTTAAATTATTATTTACATAGTAAGCTATCTACCATACTATTATAATTAATTTTGATTATTTAAAATTTGTATAATAAGTACCTACATTACACAAGAGTTCATATTTTTTCATTATAATTTAAATTTTATTTTATTTTTTTATAAATAATAAAAATAAGTATAATAATGATTAAAAAAACATTCTATAATATTATCTTATTACCTATTACACTATTATATTTTCTCAGTTAAACCGGTGAATTGCAACTTTGAAAATATAGAATGTTTAAGATAATCTGATAATGGAGGAAAACAAATTTACTATGTAATGGCTCATTTAGTTAAAATGTATTAAAATCTATACTTCAAGTATACATTTATTTGTAAATTAATAAAATTATACCAAGGTAATATCATCAGTTACAATAAGCTAATGTACAAAATATCTCAATTATTAAACATTGACTATTAATATTATTATGTACACATCTTTAATAGTATATATATACATATACGATATAGTTCAGCAAATGTATCGTATATATATATATATATATACGATATAGTTCAGCAAATATATCGAAACAAAAACCAAAATCATTCTTAAGTCAATATTACACTGGTTCGACATGTTTTGTTACAAGTCTGTAAACATCAAAGGAAAGCATTTGTCAGTCAACCGATCGCGAACCAGTATAATACCGGCATTGGAAGCTTCATTTTGATAGCTACTGATTTGAGTTCTTGTGAATTCATATCATACTATAACTTGTCTAGTTTATCTTGGAATTTGACAACTAATACAATTTTTAAAAAAACTTTTCAATATAATATAGTTTTTGCCTAGTGGATCACTATTTTTGCCAAGTTGAACGAACGGGTTAATTTAGTAAATCATATAGGTGCCTTTAAAGGGGTATTAATTGTGGAAATACATTTTGTGACCTACAAACAACTGCATAACAAGATATTTTTCTACTTTGTTCATTAATAATTTTTAAATAAATCACAATATGACATTAAACTTTCTTTTTGTTAAGCAGTTAAAGCAATTGCAATTGAAAACACTTTCTGATACTACCCCTAACTCTTGTGATTCTCAGAGCATATTTAAATTAATGTTTAATTTAACGTTATGTCCATATGTGTTGTCCATGTTTTAATAACGCTCAAAAAATTAAATATTACATCCAGAATAATCTATTTTATTATATTTGTTTTAATATTAAAGTGAATCGACTTATAAAATTTAAAGGTAGGTAAGAATATTATCTAGGGCCACAAGTAGGATTTTTTGATATTTTAATTTTAAAGCAAGTTATGAGATAAAACAAGCCTGCACGTGGTCGTAGATAATATTTTTACCTATACATTTGATAATAAGTCAATTCACTTTAATATTAAAAATAACAAATTAAACTAGATTATTCTAAAAGTAAAATGTTCTATGTTCTGTGTTAATAAAATTGAGACAACACATTTGGGGTATAATATCCTCTTAAATTTCATCATTATTAAAATTTGATTATAAGTCTTTATTTAGTTTTTATTATTACATTAACTGTTATTGTCATATTTTTTTAAAACTAACCTATTGATAACTAAAAAATAATTTTAACCATAATTTGAAGTTAATTGTCAAATTGTTTGATATCCATCAATACATGTTAATATATTATTTTAATTGATATAATTTAAAGTTTATTAAACTCGACTGGCATATGCATACCTGTATGCAGATTCATTATTTACTGCACTCTGTATACTTAAAATTAATAAAACAACCTTAATAGTTAATCATTATCATTGTTATCTAGATCCTAGATACCTAAAATAGATTGCATAGAATATATTTTATTATTTTAATATTTATTAGTATGGCAATTAGATAAACGTAATAATATTTATTTGAATTATTCAATTAAAACTTGTATTATTTTATCGCATTTATTTTATTTATATTTGTATAGTGTTTTGTTAAATTTATATGATTTATTATAAGTAATAGGTAGGTATACAATAAAATGAAATCAACTTATTGAAATACAACAACAATTAATATGATTGTAGATTTTTTTCCTTGATATTATTAGCTTGCTTATCAAACAATTAAAAACACATTTTAGTTTGTTTAATTATTGAGTTAATAATTAATAAAAAATATGTGATTCATGTTTTTTAATTTCAGAAAGGATTAGAACAAATATTAGAAGCAATTGATGGATCTAGAACATCTTCAATATCCAGACAAAGGTTAGTAAAAAATAATGTATAAGTAGTAAGTATATATATGTATATACATATTTGTATGCATATATGTATATACATATTTGTATGCATATTTGCAATTAATATAATTGTATATTTAATAAATATAAGTCTGTATTATAGGTACTTTACAAAGGTAACATTATCAGATTATTTTAATTTATGAATTTTAAATTTTAACAAGTAACATTATAATTTTTATGTTCTAGCATGTCTAACGATTGTACTTTTGTAAATAATTTAACAAAAAAAAATAATCATGAAAACATTGATGACAATTCTAGTGAAATGATGTACAAGAAAATTACTGACTATCAACTCAATATAAAAGTTGAAGGTAAAAGTTAACTAATTGTTTTATATAGATATGTTCTAATCAAATAAAAATATACAGGTTTTGATGATTTAATTGTGGTTTGTCCAAAACGAACAAGCAATAAATTACATGCTCTTTCTCCAGTCAAAAATGACACACGGTATTGGATTATGGTATCTGTAGTGTCAAAAAAGCTGAGCCACATAATAACAATAAGATCACCTTTAATGGTATACAACTATATTAATTATTTTATTTTATAATTTTATAACGACTGATTTATGTTTCAGTTGAAAAATGACACAGCATACCCTTTGATGATCCATTATAACCGTACTGAAGCAATAGATACTTTTGAAATGGATACGGGAGTTGTAGAAGAGTCTGACAATCCTTTTGAATCAACATGTACGTTGACAATTCTTGAAGCTGGATCAATTTTTAATGTGCCAATAGCTTTAGCATATCATTCGAAACTTTTCTTATCTCCTGCTAATTTGCAGTAAGTTATAGTATAATATAATTATAATATAATATTATATAATTTAATATATAACAAAGAAGCCTGTATTTATTAAGTAACATTTTGTAAAACGATTATTTTAGGAATTATCTTGTTAGTGATAGTGGTGTTTGGTGGCCAGATTTGTCCGTTGATACCAGTTGTGCAAAAGAATTAGTATGTGCTACATCTAAAGTTGATGAACAACCAAATTTTTCTATTCGGGTGAGATACGAACATACCTATCTAATTATTATCTGGTTAACCTTATTATATTATATTAGTTACATATTTTATTTAGGTTGTTTGTGAAGAAGGAGAACCAGTTTTTAACCGTGCTTCAAGAACAGTGCCAAATTATACTCTAAGAGCAGTTCCTCCAGTAGTCATACATAATTTTCTCCCGTTCGCTATAGAATTCAGTTTTCCAAATTTCAAGCACCATATTGAAGCTTCCGAGAAAATTGATGTTTACATGTTAAATATTACACATAGGGTTTTGAAAACTGATTTAATTGTACCATCATATCTTGGTATATCGTGGTCTGGAAGCTTTAACTTGCGAAAAGATATAAACGAAAAAACTGTAAACATGAGTACTGAACATGATACTGACGGTGGTAACAAACATTTGAAAATTGCAATAAAAATTACAAATGAAGATTCTTGTCGTATTTTCATACATTCACCATATTGGATTGTAAATAAGACAGGATTACCGTTACAATTAAGGGTAATATTTAAATTTATCTATACCAAAGCTTAAAAATGTCATGTGGATCAATACTATTTTATATTTTAGGGATCACGATCAGATATTGTGTATGAATCACACACTGAAGAACCATTATTGTTTTCATATAAACGCTTAAAAAAGAGATGTATTAAACTTAGGGCGTACCATTCAAATTGGTCTTCAGCATTTTCAATGGATACAGTTTACTGTCCTGGACTTGTAATTTGTAAAGATAAAGAACGCCAGAAAAAATACAGAATTTTAATGAAGCCAGTTTTATCCCACTTATGCCCTCATTTAACAACAATCGTCACATTTTTACCAAATTTCTCTGTAGTAAATAATTTCAACAGAAGTTTACGATTCATGGAGGATAATCAAGATGCAGATTTATGGACAGACATTTTACAAGGACAGGTATTACCAAATTAAACCCACGAATAATCTTAATAATGATATTATGTTAATATATTATTGAAGACATTACCATTTTGGCCTGAGACTGATTCAATGAGAATGTTTGTTAAACTTCGAGATGGAAAATCCGGATCACAACATTTTTCAATTATAAAAGAAGAGCAGACGGTTCTTAGAATGGATAAAGGAGTAAATTTAATAATAAGAAAGTTATACAAATTTAGATAATAATTCGTTTTTTCTTTAGCGAGCTCTTGTAGTTAAAATAATAGGTGGAGGCGAAAATCCGTTTTTAATAAGTTTTAACAAGTTCTGTCAAAATGATGCTCCAGTAAGAGTTGATAATATGTGTGATGAAATTTTTCTAAAAATTCATCAAAAAAATTTGGGACAAGTATGTGTATATCCTTTTATTTGAGTTATAATAATATATAAATAATCAACAAATTTCTAATTAATGTTTAGGTAACATTACTAAGTCCACATCAATCTCTATTATATACTTGGGATGATCCTACTGAAGAACGTGTGCTTTACTGGAATGCATATAGCAAAAAAAACAAAAGTTATGTAGCAGAGTTTGAAAAAGATGGATTTGGACAGAAAAGGATAAGTTTCTGTCAAATCAAACCAGCTGAAATTGCAAATATCAACTTAAATTTTATTAAATTAATTACAAATCAACATCTTGAATCGCCAGATACAACTGATACGAGTGATTCAGATTCTGATGCGGGACCACCTATTAGAGTAAAACATTTTAAATAAATATTGTGAATATTTTTGTTTTATATGTTTTAATAATTTGATTATTAGGTACCCAGAACCAAAAAATCTAAGGTTGTGGTTTACTGGGTAAGTTATATGGATGCCGCAGGTCAAAGAGTATTGCTTTTTACCCAAGACGAAAAAGCAGCAGCAATGGCACGTAAAAATATTGAAAATAATAAATCTAGTATTGACTTAATTGTAGCCATGGACGGACTGGGATTATCTCTGGTATGATAGGCTTAAAATTTTAAATTGGTGGTTTTTTCATTTCAGTTTTGTATTTTAGAGTACTTCTCGTGGTGTTCACACGGAGGAAATTGCCTATTTAAGTTTAACAGATTCTACTTCTGAATGGATGGTGAGAGTAAGAAATGTCTGGAAACCTTTTACAGTTGAACTTGCATGTTGGTTGGAAGATATGTGGAAAAACGATGATAAAAAAGCACATTTAAAAGATTATGTCCATGTAAGAAAATATTTAACGTCTTTCAAACTTCCAACACATATTTTAAATAAATGTTTTACAAAGGTGGATTTCGACAAAATGCAAATGATAAGACCATTTTTTGGACATCTTCGTCGTTCGTATAAACCTGCTGCACGGATTCGATGTAAATTTACTTCAAAAAGTACTACCGTGTGCTTCAAAATTCATAGAATACAAGTACAGTTAGAATTTATCTATATTCAAATTAAAAGTTTCCATAATACTTATATAATAGTAAAATATACTGTGTAATAGGTTTATAATGTTTACATAACTATTAATATTTAAAAAAAAGATAAAAAAAAAAATATTGCATTTGAAATACCTAATGGGCTGTTGAGAGCAGATCGTTTTTTCGTGTATTTAGACCACCAGTAAGCGGAAGAAAAATTCACCTAGTACCAATAGCGTGATTTTAATTTTGAAAACATATTTGAATTCCTTATTCTCTTTTCTAGGTTATGTAGGAAATAGATTTTTGATTTTTTTTTTTTAGTTACACTATGGTAAAGATTTTTTGGAAAAAAAAGAAAATTAATTTTGGGCTATGTTTATACTAATTAAAAAAAAAAATTTTTAAAAACACAATACGAAAAAATAATGAAAAATTTACTGATTTTTAAAATTTAAAAGTGTGTGGTGCATCATACAAAACATTAAAAGCCGAACTAAGTCTCACATACATTTCTATGTTCAATCCTGTTTATAAGATAGTGACTGAGAGTATATGTCAAGTGTAAGAGCACCACACACTTTTAAATTTTTCATTATTTTTTTGTATTGTTTTTTTTAGAAAAGTGTGTTTTTAAAAAAAAAATTTTTTATTTTTTCCTCGGAGATGACTTTGCACACCCGTCATCGCCGACCTGGAGGTCCGTGTCCCAAAATGACAACGGATTATTGTATTGTCAGAATTTTTCATCGTCAAAAAGTGCCTTAAATCGAGCGCCCAAAATTTGATTACAGACAAACAGACGTGAAAGCGAACTTAAGAAAAGTGTGTGACAATACAAACAATCGAAAATATATTTCCTACATTACCTAGAAAATATAATAAGGCTTTCAAAATTAAAATCAGACTTTCGGTACTTGGTGAATTTCTCTACCGCTTTTTGGTACGTTAATATTGAAACTTTTTTGATCTCAAAATTTAGTGACGTGTGACTGCGCGTATGTACATTACTAATTTCTATGAATCTTAGGCGTAGTATATCTTAATTTAAATAAAGCGTTACCTAGGGGAACTCATACACACAGTCCCACATAACTCACAATAGATATATAATACTGCCTAAATCCAACCCCTTAAAAATGGTTTGCTTTCAACATCCTTAAGGGGCCTCGCAATGGCATTGATTTAAGGAGAATCATTTAGGCGATTTCTAATCTCGTCGTCGCCACCCGAGATCTATATGTTAGTCGCAAATGATTATTAGTTTGTGTGGCGTCCATGCGGGTCAATTGTAGCGGTGCGTGGGCTCTCGCACGCACTCGCACACACATGTCAATATATAATAATCTTGTGATCATGAAAAAATGCTTATTTTTCACTTAAACATACGATTCTAATTCCAACAGTACGTCGCTACGATTACCTCGATTTTCATTCTGACAAAATATTCTTATTTTCCACAACATGTACGAGGGATCGATCGAGGCACATTTTTAAAATTGTATTTAGTTAATTAAATATTTAAGTTGGAAATTCTGTATTTTTTTTGATTTTTTTACAATTTTTATTGCAATTTAAATTACAAAAATTAAAAACGTGGCTCGATCGTTCCCTTGTGTATATTACGGACAATCAGAATATCTTTTCAGAATGAAAATCGTGATAATTGTCGACACGTATCGTTGGAATTAGAAACAGTAGTTTTTGACAAAAAAAAAGACTTGGTAGTGAGGCCCCTTAATATATAAAATTATATAATTAAAAATTTGATGTGTATGTTATTATAATACTATAGTTGGACAATCAGTTATCGGACAGTACATTTAAAACTGCATTGTATAAAACACCCGTGTGTAAGACATCTCCTCGATATTTTAAACCATTTTTGGAAATATCGTATTCTAAAACACCAATTTCTAATCATTACGACGTTTACAAGTGTGTTAAATTTTTACCATTTCTAATAAATTACGAAAGTAAGATATTAATTATATTTCTGAAATAATTTTAGATATTTTGATATAAGTCTTCAAGACTTTACCGTACAACTCGATAGAACATTTGTGGTTAGTATGCATAAAACTTTATCACCACTTCTTGCAGTTTTTGAATGCCCATTAGATGCGAGATTTAGACAAGACGTAAGTTCACTTCATGCACCTAATATACCACCGGTAAGGATAACGGCATTTCATTTATAAAGATTATTTTAGGTACTTACTTATCATTCGTTTACCTGTGTCGATTGAGAATCAACCAGAATACCTATGGTTTTGCACATTTTTACTTTAAAAAATTCTTTCCATAAAACATAAAATAAAATCAATTTTGTTTCAAGGGAAAAATACTGTCAAATATTATGACGTAAAATATTACGTAATGAAATAATATAGGCATTAAATTAATATTATTCTTATGACTTATGGTTAGGTATATAATACAGTTTTTACCCAGTTTATAATTAGCATGGTCTATATTAGATATTTTTTATGTAAATTGATTAAATATTTATGTTCTGTTGAATTATATTCGTTTTCTCGTATTAATGGGATTTTGTTGCCAGTTTGCGAGTTCGCCACATAAATTCGAAGTAATAATACCCTTGTGTGGCGGTGTCAATACATTGAACCTATCAGACATTACTAAATTTATATTCATTTTTAAAATTATGCAAAACCATGGTCATTCTATAATATAATACATAAAATACCATACTATCGTCCAGTAAATTCTTAATTGATACAGGTAGCCAGAATATTACATAATTAGTAATTACCCACCTTTTTTTTTTTTTTTTGATAATATAATTAACGAATATATTTTAGGGGAGAAATCCTGGTAAGGTATTTGTTGAGTATTTCCATTGTTCTCCATTTAATGTACAATTAAGTTTTTCGGCTAAAGTACCAGAACTCAGCCCCTTGAAGAGCTCCAATAGTTTTGCAACAGATGCTCTTTTGTATATACTCGATGGCCATTCGAACCGTTTAAGTGACATAAAAGCCGTAAATCTCAAGTATGATTTGGTAATTGTTCATTGTAAATTATATTAATAATCCATTTAAATATTTTAGTGTGAATAGCTTAACACGAAAAGGACTTTATAAAGAATCATTTAAGTCAATGGTTAGTTACGGTTTAAAAAATTACGCCCGGCAGTTATTAAAACAATGCCATGTTTCTATTTTTAATTTGGATGTATTGGAAAACATTTACGAAATGGATGAGATTGACGAAAAACTAAACTTTGAAGTAAGCAGACAATTATTTATTCTTCAACACTTCACGCTAATAACTATGGTAATATTATATTTTTACTATTACAGGAATACTTAGGGCCTTTTATCGAAGAAGTACAAGGTTCATTTAGAGCCATTGAAAGTGTAGAAAAATGGAATTTTGAGGAACTATTGCCGGAACGAATGATTTCTGTCCACAAAGGAACAGAAATGTCAGTTTTGTTATCTATGTCTGGTGCAATACAAAGACCTCATATTGGTGAGTATTATTCGTCCTATTTACATTGATTACATCATGATAATTTATTTAACATGAAATATCAAAAGGTGGAGAGGACGATAGTGCTGCAGAGTCGTTCTTTAGAGGTCCCGGTCGGAACTTACTGGCAGTCCTGTCAAAATCTAACGTTTCCGATAAGGTGTCAATGGCTTATGATGGAGTTAAAAGGTATTATAAACTACATTATTTGAGAATTTATTCACAAAATATATTGTGTGATTTCAGAATTATTGAGTCAGGCGAAGAGGTAGTGATGCGAACACGAATTCCAAGATATGTCAATCCAATGGTTTGTTGTACATAATACTATTTAAATGGGTATTTAAAAAAATAAAAAATAAATGTTTTTAGGGAATGAAAAGCTATTCTATGTATGAAGCTGTTGGTCTACATTTGTTTAAAATGTTGAGTCGTTCTTTATCAAATGATGGTTATTGGGCGCACGTGAGCTTACTACCAGAGGGGAAAAAAGTCTTACTTATTACATTGAGGTACCTATGTTCAATTGAATGTTTACATTTTTGTTACTAATTTAAACATTATTTTAGACGAGTAATTTTAGCTGAAAAATACCGCACTAAAGGACCGTGGGAAATCGAATGGAGTATTTATGTTGATAACATAATCGATGTACCAACAGTTGAAGAAAATAAATTAAGTTTCAAAGTTCGGCAAGTGAGTGGAGAAGCGTATATGATATGTTATTAAAAATGATGATTTTAAAGTTTAAACACTCATTTTTTTCGCATAGGATGAACATCACTCGAGTTATTTTTTCCGTGGTGATGAAAAATGTATCGAATACAACGATAAAACAACATTGAAATGGATTAAGAATAAAATTCAACAAGTTATGGTTTTAGGATATGAGGATAAACCTCTCAATTCTTAAATAATAATTAAAGTAATAATAATCAAAACGTATACACAAATAATATTAGAATTTAGTTTAGAATAATTTCTTAGGTACATGAAACGATTTAATAATATCAACGTTTATCACCGTTGAATAATAGAAATATAGGTATGAATTATCCAAAGTAGTATAGGTACTTCTATTGTTTTTCACAATACATTTGGTCGAAAAATATAATAAAAACTTAAAACTATAATCACATAATATACTTAATACTTATATTTAGGTACCTATATGTTTTTAAAATACTAGTAAAATATTTATATAAGTGTGTAATTTACCTACCTAAACCCGATGAACTATTATGTACGGATGTAGTATACTAGTATGTATATCCTATTTGTATTGAATATTAAAGTATTGATGAAAAACCATACCTATCTATATTCTATTTCTTATAAATTATAAACCAACAGTTACTCTTAATGATCTGATTAATTTTCAAATGGTTGTTGTTACTTGATTCAAAAATAAATATATTATAATATACTATATTATAACATACCTTTATATGAAATAAACTATACAATATTCTTCTCTACTTGGTAACATTATTTATTCCTTACTCTAGTAGTTTTAAACGATATACATTGCTGTAAATATTTTTTAGAATTATTCTCGATGTATTGAAATGTGTTTGATTACTTTGATTGGTAATATTAAATAACCTTATCTGACGCATGTATTCCACCTGCACTGTAGTACTGTACATGGGTTTATTAAATTACATTTTCATAGTAAATGTAAATCAGAACACAGAACACGCATTGTCAAAAATTCTAGGACATTGATTGGTTTTAAACTGTTCACACATCCCAACACCCGTATCTATTTTGTGCCCGTTGACATTCTGTAGATAATATTCAATAGCGAAACGAAAGACGGCGTTTAATATAGGCAATTTCACTACTCTGGTGTGTAGCTTGCATTGTATGCGTGTTTGAAAATGATATCAGGTATTATAAATATTTTGTAACTATATACTACTACTATAATATTATATACCTAGTTGATGTATTTTTTATTTAATAACTTTCCAAAAGTGTCATATTGGCAACCCTAAATAGTTGATCGAAGACGGTCATATATATACGATGAAAACGTGTCCTTAACATGGTGAATTTACGCGTAAACGCGTAATGTGGTAATAATTTCACTATCCGATCTATACCGAACGTCATAATAATTTACGATTGGCGCCTCGTCGTATTTCAATAACACGTTTTAAGGACTACATGATTTATTATTTTCTTGTCAACTATACCAATAAGTAGGTAACGGTAATAACGACAGTAATAAAATTGCGTTATACATATAATATATATAACAATATATGATATATAATATGCCTAGATACTTTATAATGATGTAAGGTATTAAAAATAATATTATGCGGTCTTCGTCGACCGCGAACATTAGTCGGCTATAAATAAACGGCCGACGAAACAATATTGTTTTCAGCAGCCAACGTGCCATATTGTTTTCATTTCCCGGTCGACTTGGTGATATCTGCCTGCTTCAGTCCCCTTCCGGAACGATAATTATTTTATATTACTACAACAACGCTCTCTTCTCGCTGCCACCGCGATCAGGGAGCGAGGGTGGTCCACACACCCCCCGAATACTCATACACACACGCACCCTGAACACTTATAAACACACACACACGCACACCCACACACACGCACAGCATCCCTCCCACATCACCCCAACCCGGGGACGGACGCCGCCACCGGGGCGTATTTTTCGGAATCGATGCACTCGGCGATTGGTTGGGCGTGAAGCGTTCTGCTTCGGTGCAATGTGACCCGCGCGTGGTGACGGGCGCGCGTGGCCGTGGCGGTGCGGGCTGGGGAGACGACAACGGGTGCCGAAAATCAATGAGCCCCCTGACCTGCCGGCGGGACTGCTCGCACAGCTTCCACAGTCCCGGACCAGCGGCCGCCGCATGAGCACGACGACTTTTCGAGCGCACGCCACCAGTATAACACAACAACAACAATAATAATAAAAATAATAATAATAATAATAATAATAGTAATAACAATATAAGTCAGTGTGTGTTCACGTGCGTATGACCGATGTGCCCTTTTACCAAAGTACACAATATACAACTGCACAGGTACTCCTCGTCATTAGTATGTGTGTGCATTATTATTATACACGTGTGCATAATATATATATATATATATATATATGTTATGTATATGTGGTGTGTGAGTGTGTGTGTGTATGTGTGTGTGTTTATACATTTATATTTATATTACATTTGTGTGGATAATATTAGTAAACTGTAGTGTAATGTCACGTAGGTGTAGCTATATTTAGGTACCTACGTTTGATTTCGATACGTAGGTAACGCATTGGTATTGTCACGCTTGCAATATATTTTTTAAACGAAGTGACTTTACTCGGCACTCTAGGCGGTTATTTGTCGCACCCGCAGCACGTCCGTGGCCGGACGACAACGGTTTTCGAAACGCCGCGTGCACATGTCCGGCCAATATTCGTTATTAATTTCTTTTAGTTTTCTCCTGCAGCCTTCTCAACGATCGGTCCGCAGCTCGTTCCAGCCGCAGGTCTCGGAATCTATGAGGTACCTCCGACGTTTGAAATCTGCGATTCGCACACGATTTACACCTCGTATAGGTACTATAAGGTACCCACCTGAAGGGGCGCGATTTCAATGAAAAATCTGGGGGTGCTAATTAAAGGTCTTCTGTTATTTTACGGTTATAGAAATCAGCTTAAAATGTAAATTAACATGAACAAATTTGGGGGTGCTAAATTTAAAATTCTGGGTGATAAGCACACCCAAGCCCCCCTCAAATTGCCTACCTGATATTATAAGTCTTATCGCAGTTCATATCGTATAATATTCACACTGCCTTTTTACCTTGTATTATATTGTATAGTGTATAGCTTTGCGCCTATGCCTTGTAGATAATAACGCGTGTGCGACACGCGCGCCCTACCTTGCATGCCGAATGTCCCACGGACACTGTTTGCGTCTGCAGTTACACGTATTTTTGGTTTTAAATTTTTATCAAACGCACCGTTCAACCCGATCTGATAACGGGGGTGATATCACGATGTATATTTTGTACGCACATATTATTACTATTATTATTATCTGCAGCCACCTCCGTATTTCATTGAGTCGTTACCTATGTATTTATATTTATGTATATTATTGTTATGTTTATAATATACTTTATATAATAGCTGTTGTAATTTCGCGCCATAAATCCAATCCGATTTACACCTGAGTATTTGTACGAGTATTAAGTAGAGTGCACTGTAATAGTTCTGACTATGTGTGACGATTTATAGTCTTCACCTGCCACCCGGTATACTCGCACAGCCGCCATTTGTCGTAATCTATACGCGAGTATAAGACTATATACATAATACATCTTACATATAGAGCTATCCCGGGAATCATAAATCGCATCGCCTGGTTGGCTATACCAACTACTACCAATCATAATTCATAATAACTCATTGTACAGTGGTCAGTAGTGATGGGGGGGGGGGGGGTGGATATTTTAAAGTCACGTGATGTTATTTACTATTCAAAAATCGGGCACGTAAATTCCAAGGATCTCTACGCGTATAGTGTTTACTGTTTACCTTGCAGGTGTCAAATATCGACATATCTAACATATTATATAAATTATAAATACTACCTATAGATCATTGTCGGTCTCAGATGCCACACCTGTTGTACCACTTGGACTAGGTACTTTAACAACGATAATATTGCCTTGCATGTATAATATAGGTAATATTATGTCATACTGTAGGTACCTTTACCTTATTGATTATTGTTCTCGGGTGTTTAATCGAAATCAGTGCGATTGTGGAACGGCGTGGCTTTTTCTTATAATATTTGTATATTATAATAGATAACTACATACAAATATATAAATATAAAATATCATCTACATCAACGGTAACCAAAATGCAGTCCATGGAAAAATTTTATCCGGACTGCATATAAAAAGTAAAAACCGATAATATAATTATTATAGGTAGGCTTTGCGGCATTTC
>WHPZ01570106.1:0-11378 GCA_016617965.1 Macrosiphum rosae | reverse complement strand
TTACTGCCGACGTATAATGAAAAAGAAAATTTACCTGTTATAGTTTATCTAATCCACAAATACTTGGAAATTAGGTAATACATTTTATTTATTTAATGTACATTATGTAAAATAAAGTATTATTATAAATATTTTTTGAGCTAAATATTGAAAATGATTATATTAAATATATTATATTTAATACATATTATTAATTGGTTTTTTACAACAGTATTGTTTAGTGTACAAATTCTTAGGCTTCCCTATTTTTTCTCGTTTTCCTAATTATTAAAAAAAGTACTGGGAATTTTGAACTTATAATCCCTTCAACTAGATTTATTTTTCTATCGAGAAATAAATGCAGTTAAAGATGGAAGCAAATTTACTGCTATAAAAGGAAATCTTATACACAAAAAAAAAAACAAAATTGTAATATCAATACATTTATCGCTCTGGTCAGAATCTAACAAACTAGCTGTGTTTTACATTTTAATCTAAATTCTAAAATACTATAATAACCAAGACAATTATTTTTATTAAAATGTACCCAATACACTTATGAATTATGATTAATAACTTATGCTATCTTTGGTTATAGTGAGATAGAATATGAAATAATTATAATAGACGATGGCAGTCCAGACGGAACGTTAGAAGTAGCCAAACAACTCGAAACCATTTATGGAAAAGACAAAATTGTAAGACACAAATAGATTTATTTTTGATCCTTAATTAATCATAAAATATATTGTTAAGTTATTAAGACCTAGAGGGAAAAAACTTGGATTGGGCACTGCATATATTCATGGAATGAAACATGCCACTGGGGATTTTATCATTATAATGGATGCTGATCTGTCACATCATGTAAGTTAAAATTCATAGGGTTATTACTTGTTTGTATTTAATTATGAAATTTTTTTTCAGCCAAAATTTATACTGGATTTTATAAAAAAACAAGCCGAACAAGATTATGATGTTGTTACTGGATCACGATATATTGGTAATGGAGGAGTTTCAGGCTGGGATTTTAAAAGAAAGTTAGTTAGTCGTGGTGCTAATTTTGTTAGCCAATTATTGTTGAGACCTAAAGTATCTGATCTTACTGGTAGTTTTAGGTAAATTTTTTTTTATATAAAGAAATATTTGTATTAAATACTTAAAAAAATGAGGTAGTAGATAGCAAATTTATATTTTGTTTACAGATTGTATAAAAAGCCAGTTCTGGAAAAATTGATAGAATCGTGTATATCAAAAGGATATGTTTTCCAAATGGAGATGATGGTCCGTGCAAGGCAACTAAATTATACTATTGGCGAAGTTCCAATAACCTTTGTCGACAGAGTTTATGGAGAGTCTAAATTAGGAGGATCGGAAATTGTACAGTTTGTAAAGTCTCTGTTATATTTGTTTGCTACAACATAAAATATTTCAGTATACAATTTACCTAATATATATCATTTATACACAATTTATTTGCTAATATTATTATAAACAAAGTTCCACTAATTAATAACTATTAAATGTTGTTGTTACTTGTTTTAATGCTTTAGTCTGTTAATTAAAATCTACTCAATTAATTTCTAGTTCACATCAGTTTTTAGTTATTTTATTTACTAGGTTATAGTGATATTTATAAATCAAAAAATAACTAAATATACAAAGGACAGTGAAAACTATATTTCATAGTTTATATAATAAAAATATTGTTTAATCTGTAGACATAGTTGTAAATATTTATCTTATATTGTATTTTAAAAAAATGCAACAACATAATTATAAATGTCCCAGTTTATTTCTAATATGACGTTTTGTCTAATTAAATAATTTGCATATACATATTGAGTGTTAACAATAATTAGCCAGGAGGCCATCCAAGTTGGCGGCCACCAAGGACATGCAAATGTAAAAGATACACAGATTGAGCCCCATCCTTTCCATTATTAACTACCAAACGAAAACCGTCATTCAATCCTTGTTCTTTTGCTACTTTGCTTGCAACCAACATTAAGTGTCCAAGTAACTGAAATCAAAAATAATGTTTAGCATTTTTAAAATATATTTCTGGAAGCAGATATTGTTATTTATTTTTACTTATACAATTAGATGTATATAATAATTTCAGGAGATGAATCATAATAATATGTGTTTTAAATTTTAATTGCAAAGTAAAATACCGTTTCATCAGAGCTGTCAGCGGCAGATAACATCTCAATTGGTTTCTTCGGTATAACCAAAAAATGAACAGGTGCTTGAGAATTGATGTCATGAAATGCAACACACTAATAAAAATAGTAAAATTATAATAAACATGAAAAACCCTTGCACTGACAGTATACATCATTGCCAATAATTCATAATTGTTTTTTAAAAAATATTTATTGTACTTTATTGTGCTCATTTTAATGTACTTTTTGTCAATTCTACTGATGGACCTGATAACACGATATAGCTTCAGAGAACTGATTTGAATTCATTAATATTATGCTTACTTGGGATCAATCAGGGTTTCAGGACACATTTTAAGATATTTGATTTAATTTTTGGATAATCAACCAAATTTATATTTTATTGAACAAAAAAAATTTAAAAAAGTAACCTGAAGACTGAAAAGCTTTAATAAGATATAATTTTAATGTTTTTGATCAAGAATTAGAACTTAAAAAATTTAAAAACTTAATACATTGATGAACATGACAGCTATAGCATTCACCTAACCCATTGGTGTTTATAATTTATTTTGCATATATATTATATACTATAACAATGTTGATTCCTTATGTAACTACAAAACATACAATTAATGCAAAAAGGGTTGAGGTTTTATTTATATTATTATATTTGAATATATATTTTAAATATCAATTATACATAATACTTAGTACCTATGTACAGTTGTACTATACTCAAATCCAATAAGTTGTATGAATATGGAACATTATTGACGATAATATCATTTTATAGTGATATTTTAAGAGATTAACTTAATTTTTTTGAGTGGATCGAAAAAAATTGTGTTCAATATACATATTTTATAAGTATACCCTTAAATAAATTTATCAATACACTACTGGTGGAAGATGGAACCCAACCCAATCAGTAACTATTGCTTTGTTCACAATATTTTTCAGATGAACACATACATTATTATTTAGTAAATTTATTTATCCTACACAAAAGATAAAAAAAAAATATAATAAACAATCCTTAATGTAAAAATAAAAAGTTAAAAATGTGCATTCCCGTTGGAATTTAAAATAATCTACTATAGCCATTGACATAATTAAATTAAATTAATATGTCTATGTTAGTAGTTTATACAATAAACAAATAATTATAAAGATACATTGGCTTATGTGGAAACAGCAAATTATGCATTACGATTACCAGCAAATTTTTATGATGCACACAGCCTGTATGCCAATCAAAATGTTATGAATAATGCAATTAGTACAACTATAAACAAAATAACTTTGAGCACCAGTGACTAAGCCCCTCCTTTGGAAGATCTCTTAAATGTATTTGGTTTTATTTAATTGAGTAATGTATTTTATTAATAGTTGGCGTATGTATTTTAACAAATTATAATAATAAAAATGAATGGTGTAACATACAATTAGGAAAATATGAATATTATAATTTATTTATCAATACTTCAGTATTTGATAGTTAATACTTGAATTTCAAAATAGATAAGTAATTCTAGAGAATTTCTAATTGACGTGTTGGGCGAACATGCCCTTTTTTTTATATAGGGAAAATGTTTAACATAAAAATTTCTCAAATGTCAAATGTCACATTACAGTTAATTGCAATACTTATTCCTTCATACAAAGATTACTTACTAAAACAGAAAAGTATTATGTTGTGAAAAACAATATTTAAAAAAGACATTTTCATAATTTCATTTACAAAATAATAAATGATGGTCAATACTTTAAAAAAAAAAAACAGTGCCTTTGAGCTACTAACAGGTTGTCTTCATTGGCCTATCTACCTATGTAGACATGTATAAAATGCAAGAGTAGGTAGTAAATACCCATACATTCGGCCATATAGATATACAGTAAATCTTATTTTTATCACATTCATTACTACTTCATTAATCATTAGTTACACTTACAAGATCGTCTTCGTATATGAAATTACAAGGTATTTCCTTCCTAACAATTTTACCAAAAATTGTATCACCGCCAGGTGTAGAGATTGCAGATTTTTCAACCTCCGACATTTTGAATGTAGGACCTGAAAATCTTATAAGACTATAATTACTAGTTCGATAACTACACTTA
Source organism: Macrosiphum rosae (assembly GCA_016617965.1). Taxonomy (NCBI): domain Eukaryota; kingdom Metazoa; phylum Arthropoda; class Insecta; order Hemiptera; family Aphididae; genus Macrosiphum; species Macrosiphum rosae. The sequence continues at coordinate 7,107 of WHPZ01570106.1, read as the reverse complement.
GCTATATTGCTTATTTGTACTAAAGATACAAAATTCAGTAACTTTCGACTGAGAGGAATCATTGATGAGTGTTGATTAAAATATTAAAAAAATATGATAAATTGGCGAAAGCTTATCAATATTTTGGTCGGCGGGGGGTGGAGCTGGTAAAATAACGTACAATCATTCTAGGCTGGTTCTTACAATGTCCGGTGAAAGTTAACCGACGTCCGACACTTAACCGGACATTGTATAAACGGCCCCAAAGGACTTCTATACTACACTAGATAAGGAACTCCTATACAATTTACATTGTTACAAGCATTTACAAGTGAAGCTCAGCTGTGGACGGCCGTCATTTTGTCGGTACCTACTCGGTTGGCAAAACATTTCATTTATTATACAAAATGTATTAGGAATTATATTTTTTTATAATGGTCAAATAAAATAGTAAAATATGTAAAATGACTTAATAAAATATTTTCATTTTTTTTTAAACAACATGCTTAGAAATAATAAAATACGATAAAGAATAAAATGTCATCTTATTTGTCATATGAAATAATATACAATTGCCAACCGACCTCGGAGCTTCAATTCATGGCGGAAGTTCGCTATCTGCAGATACAGAAATCTGTGCAATAAAAATATGCCATATTGTTCTATGATAATATTACAGTTTTATATAATCAGCTGCGTTTTTATGTCTACATCACGATTAAAGATATAATAGAGAGCGCACTAAGTTGGTTCAACAGCTGATTCTGTAAGTAATTTCAATTGCCATGTGAAATCGATTGTGACATAACCCTTACGGTAAGTGGTAACCATTATAATAATAATTCTGTGGTTTACATATTACATCAAGGTGTATTGCACGGACTAAGATCTTAGTCCCCGTGCTTATTTGAAAAGTTGATTGAAAATTTAACTACAGATAGTCATCACCACCGTGTTGTTTAACGCTCCTGTCGATTCATTAAGCGTAAAACACTCATTATCTCAAAAAGTATTAATGTTTTTTAAAATATTTTTTTACATGGTTTCAACTTTCAAGTTGTTAAAAAACAACGTTTTTATTAAAAAAATTATATTTTTAAATATTTTTTATTTTAAGTATTTTACTTTGTTGAATGACCACATAGAGTTTTAATTTCATTTTCCAAAGCAGAATATTTTTCTAAGTATTTTGATACATAAAAATCAAATTTAAGACGAGTAGTTTATGGGTTAGGTAATTAGGTATAAGTATTTAAGGTTTAAACAAGCGGAGTAGCGGAAAAACATTTTGCGGGGTAAACCCACTCCACTCCTCCCATCAAAACTTTAAATACTTATAAATCATAAAGTACTCTCCCTAAATTCGATTTTTATGAATCAAAATATTCTGCTTAGTCCGTGACCTTTACTAATATCACTATATCAGTATAGATACCATAAAGATATTGACCACGGTTTAAGATAAGCATATCTTAAATCGTGATATTGACGCAAAAAAATCACGGCAGTTTGGTAGTTCAAAATTTATCACCAGAGTACGACACTATTCGTTCGAAGGAACGATTAAAGATAATATACTTTAGACCATAGATTTATATTATGTCTATATTATAATATCTATGTTTAGAATTATAAGATAAGGTCGGGACACTTCCCTATTTAACAACATTAATCAATCCGGTCGCTTAGAGAGGACATTTTAGTTGAGTTTTTCGCCTCTATTATATTAGGCACCTCGAACAGAACTTTATTAAGGTTATGTATGACATGGGCAAAAGTACAAGAAGTACCAAAATTGGCTAAACACAGTGTAAGACATAGGGAAACTACAGCGATTAGGGGGGGGATAAATTCCCTCTTTTGCACCCCCATTTTCCACCACTGCAACATATTATATTTTATTTTGTATTGTATAAATTAGTAAAATAAACCAATGTTTTGGAATCATGTACCACATTTTAATAATATTATAATATAGTTATGGTACTATGATAGGTATGAGCCATAATATCATACATATGTATGTATTAATTTAAATAAAATGTATATTTATTGTATGATAATTATATTGTTCACCCTTAGATATTGGCTCTCAGCTAATTATTTTCCAACTGATTGTCGAAGGCTTAAGCAGAGACAAGAGTAGCTATTTAGCTCGATTATTACCAGAACTTACTACAGGAGACTCATATCTCAGATGTAAGACAAATACATTGCAGAGGGAAAATAGATGGTTATAAATAACTCATTTTTGCCACCTATCACATACAATATGGAACCGCTACCAATATATGAAATTATATCTCAAACTTGAGTCACCTATAAACAAGAATGGCTGGGTCTGTCTCCGTGATAGCTACCAACGTGGCTAATATAACTATACTTAACATCTATATAAGCCCAGAAATTAAATTGGCCCCTGCCAACTCTTCCACTTTCCCAACACCCCATAGTACTCGCAGGTGATTTCAATAGTCACCACACCAGATGGGGTTATGATGAAAACAATGAAAAAGGGGTGGTTTTAAGCGAATGGATTGAAACTGAAAACATGCAGCTGATATTCAGTGGTAAAGATAGACATACTTTCCACTTAGGAAGATGGAATCGAGGGTATAACCCGTACCTCTGTATTGTCTCAAAAGATCATAATGGTGTATCACTTCAAGCCCACCGATCTGTCCTAAATAATTTTCCAAATAGCCAACATAGACAAATACGCATACAAATCGGTATCCAGATTCCACTAGTTAAAATAATATTTAAACCGAGGTGGAACTTTGAAAAAGCTAATTGGACTGCCTTCTAAAAATTCCTAGATGATAATATCAGATGGATCGATCCAACAGCGAACAACTATGGACGCTTCATTTTTATGGTTAAGGAAACTGCAAAACGCTATATTCGAGGCTACAGACACAAATATACCCCTGCTGGAATGAGGAAAGCGACAAACTGTATGCAGAATATCAAAGGAATGACCAAGCAGAAACTGCAGACTAACTATTAGGATCGCTAGCTTAAGGACGCAAGGACCGTTGGACTGAAACCGTAGAACGTCTAGTTTTCAAACACTTTAGTCGGGAAGCCTGGAGTGTACTGTGCAGACTAGATTCCAGTCAGAATCGAGGTGGCAGTGAACCTGAAATAAGACCTAATGCATTTATGAATCGACTGATAGAAACGTCAAGATCCGTCATTGATAAAGATACATCAAGGAAATTGATTATGGACCTTAAAGTAAAGAAAACCCATGCAGTGAAAAATTCAAAATTTACTCCCAAAGAATAACAACTAGCATTAAAAGGTGTACAACTTAGGAAAGCAGCTAAACTTGATGAAATATACATGGAGTTCATAAAATATAGTGCGCCCAAGACAATTGAGTGGCTCTCTCACTTCTTCTCCGACGTCCTCCATTCGGGAAAACTGCCGAAACCCTTTAAACAAACAAAAATTTTAGCAGTTTTAAAGCCAGGAAAAAAATATGTTGACAACTATATTACGGTATCTCTATTAAGCGTCACTAAAAATTACTGGAAAGATTGATTTACAACCGCATTATTAGCATTATTGATGATATTATTCCACATGAACAAGCTAGGTTCAGCCCTAATAAGAGTGGCTGTGACCAGATAATGGCACTTACTAGAAAATGGGTAAGACAGAAACGTTGTAACCGCAGTAACATTCATAGACCTATCATCTGAGTATGACACTGTCTGGAGAAAAGGGCTTTTATCAAAATTCTTGGATGTGATCCCATTCAAATTTTACTACAACTCCTCAATAATATGCACAGTAATAGATTTTTTACTGTTTATATTGAAAAGGAAAAAAGTAAAACAAAGATGCTAAACAATGACCTTCCTCAAGGCTCTGTGTTGGCACCCCTTCTCTTTAACCTATATATTACGGACCTACCAGCGACAACTTCAAACAAATTTATATATGCTGATGACCTAGCCTTAGCTTGGTAGAGTAAAGATTTCTAAAGCCTAGAAAACATCCTGTCTGGAGACATTGACATATTACATAAATTCTACAATCAATGGAGACTCAAACCTATTTGGTTTGAATGGATTTCATCAAAAACGGAAGTCACCCTCTTCCATCTGAATAACAGAAGAGCAAAGCAGGAGATACGGGTGCAGTTTGGAGAGCATTTAGTGAAAAACAACCCCTATCCTAAGTACCTGGGTGTGGTGATAGACAGGACGCTAAGTTCAAGAACTATCTAGCCAAACTAAATAAAGACCCGTCATAGAATAATTTCCAAATTGAGTGGTACATCATGGGGAGCTGATGCAAATACCCTACGTATAAGCACGCTAGCACTAGTATATTCAGCTGCTTATATTCTACCACCTTGAAATGGCTCCTAGTACTGAGCAATATAGCTCCTCCTAAGATTCATAGCACTCATCCGGGAATGGACTAAGATCAACAATAACAAGAGCCTTCGGATTTATAATTGAATGATGATAGACCCACGTCTTAAGTCCCGCAAACCACCTTGGATAACTGCAAAGAAGCTATAACTGGAAAATATCGTGGGAAATACCAAATGGTTTGATGATTGGATGGCGGTGACCCTGATGGACAAAACATTCTTACCAATCCAACATCCAAACAATCAGGCTTCGATCTGCCTAGACAAATTTGGGTGACTTTAAATCGCTTTAGGACCGGTCATGGAAGATGTAATCACATGATGTACAAATGGAAACTTTATACTACTCTTTCCTGTGATTGTGGAAACGATACTCAAACAATCTCTCATACAGCAACTGAATTCCGATCCGTGCATTTAAATGATATTCTTACAGCTCATAGGGATGTAGTTGATTGGATACGAAATCTGGACATTAATATATAATCTACAGTTTCATATATATCCCAGCTATAATAGTTAGGTACCATTTGTCTTACTAAACTTATTTTTATTTTATGTTATTCCATAATTATATATACTCTATTCACCCAGAGTTTGCCCACTTGCGCGCATGCATGACAAAATAAATAGGTATGCTATCAAAGTAACTAATATTGGTCGAGAACCGACTTCAGAAAAATTCTGTTTGCACCATATTAATTAAATAGTTAATAGTTAATATTTCAATTAAATAGTTAATATAAGTAAATTTCAAAAAAAAAAACCGAAACATATGTATAGACATTTGTAAAGTGCATTTTATCCTTTTATTTTAAATATTTGGAAAAGTACAAATATTTGATTGTTAAATTAGAAATTATTTATGAGAAGATATGGGAGGCGAAGACCCCCCCCCCCCCGGCNNNGAAAAATCGTAAAACTAAACTTTTTCAATGGATTTTTCAATTTTTGTCTACGGGGCAAACCTCTATCAGATTAATTTTTGGGAAAATGTATTCAGAAGCTTTAGCCTTGTGGACATAATATGATATCGGCCCACTGTGCAATTGCATAGTGGTCAGTAGCCCAGTTGGCCCCTGTATGAATGTTAAAAATTGTCATAGGTGGACATCTGGTCATATCAGTGGGTGAGCTTAACATTTTTACCATATCCATTAGCGTCAACACATTATTAGACACTTTAACCTGCAAGCTAGTAGCTGTCCTACTTTATTCTAGCTGAGGCACCAAATACGAGTATGTACAGGTTATATGAACATAAATAAATAAATATTTAAAGCTATTAATTTTGTTTTTTATTTTAATGTTATCTATTTTTTTTGCAAATATATCAATAACAGTACCGGTATTAATACATTTAGTTATTTTTTTTTTCAATATACAATATTGATGTGTTGTTGAACCGACTATTAACCTACTGTTTACCGAACTAAGAACTTGTGTACTCTCAATACTTGTACATTGGCACTACTTTTGTCTACTTAGACGTCGATAATTTGTGAATACGAGTTAACAGCCCCCGTTTTGAAGTCAGAGTGTAGTCAGAATGTGATAATATCGAATTAATAACACAGACTTCTATTTAGAAATCTGTGATTAATAATAAGTGATATTGATTAGGATAAGATAAATCATAATACGTTCATGCACAGAACAATGGTTCATGGTTTTCGGGCGGCACTCCAGGCGGCCAGGAGAATTTGGCCTCCTTATCTCTAGTCCTCTGTCATAGATTATCATAAGATATGGATAGGACATCACGGTCTTATCTGTGGTAATTAAGGGGAACAGTTGAAAATAAGTTCTTACAAACAAATTTTTTTTTTTTAGTTTTGATTATTTTCTACAATTGTATCAATATTGTTTGTTGTAATTGAAGTAGAAATACTAGAAACTTCTGTTCTGAGGGAGCTTAAGCCCCCCCCAAGCCCCACCCAATATCCGCCTATGAAAATTGTATAAATATATAACTACCAAGTACCAGGTATTGAGGTATGTGAAGCCGTGGACCGGACACAGCTATTATGCCATCGCCTTAATCTTCTTCTGAAACAAATCCAAAAAGACATATTTTGTGCTAATGTCCTCGCATTCCAGCTCTCCTCAATATTGGGATAAAAAATCAAACCTTTTAATTCACCCAATTGTTTTGAAGTTTTGTCAATGGCACTTAGGTAAGTCCAGGATACATCATCCACCATCATTTTTCTGTATCATAGAGTAATATTACCCTATGATCTGTCATCTGTATGCATAATATTATATTTTATGTACCTACATACATTTTGTATTTAATAGATAAATACAAATAACTGCAAATGAAAATGACACAATGTGATGAAAAAACATTTTATTTTGTAATAAGAGTATATAAGATCTAATAATATACAATAGTCAACAACCTATTACCATACCATTTTATTTTTATTTTTTATCTATTTTTGTCATTTGTTACATTATTCCTTCCTCCTACGTTACATCAATAATATACCGTACAAATCAGAAATTACAATTTTTATGTATTTGTGCCTTGTGGCCTACTGACCTGTAAGGACGGGGAAAATCTGACCGCAGCTGTCGCGGGCCACGGCCTGTTGGCCTGCCAAAATCCCCACTATCCGTGGCCGGCTAATGTTAATTCATGGAAGAACCGACACACAGTCAGTTGTCCGTGCCGAAACCGTCACGGGCGTGACGTTCGCGCTTCAGGAATATTGTCATTGTTAGTTGTG